>CAJNJA010007642.1:0-23500 GCA_905231915.1 Symbiodinium necroappetens
ATATAAAATATAATATAATATATAATATAATATAATATATAATATAATATGTAATATAATATGTAATATAATATGTAATATAATATGTAATATAATATGTAATATAATATAATATAATATAATATAATATAATATAATATAATATAATATAATATAATATATAGATAGAGTAGTTTATCAGTAATCGGAAAGTTTACCCCGAGTCGAAACCCCTATTCCCGTGTGCCATGGACCAACCACGCCTACATTGCCGGGTTGCGAGAGTGTAAACCCTGAACGGTCATGGGCTCCTCGCTTGAAATGCTCCGATGCTGACGAAATGACCTACTAAACCCACAAGCCCTAACCCTGAACCCTAGCCTAAACCATGAAAGGATGACGAGGCTGCAGAGGACATGGTCTACTATCCCCATAAACCCTAAAATCCTGCCGACCCAAGACATGCCTCGCCTGGATTGTCCGAGCGTGAGCGCCGAAACCCGAGCCGAAACCGACACCTAGAACCCCAAACCCGAATCCACACAAATCGAGAAGTGCACCAAAAACCCTAATCCAGGATTAACCCTAAACCCTAAACTCCTAGCAAGGTGGGAGGCAAAAAACCCTAATCCAGGATGACGAGGATGAGGCTGAGAAAGAGGCGATGATGGTGCAAAAGATAAAGTCAGACCCCCGCTTCAAGATGCCGCCTCTGAGCCTTGGCCTGGGACAACAAGACCGGCTGTAGTGTAGGGTTTTGGGGTTTTAGGGTTTAGGGTTTTAGGGTTTAGGGTTTTAGGGTTTATAGGGTTTAGGGTTGTAGGGTTTAGGGTTTTGGGCGTTGGGTCGAGAGTTCAGGGTTTAGGGTATAGGGTCTAGGGATGGCTTTAGAGTTTATAGGGTTTAGGGATCTTCAGTTCTGAGTTTAGGGCTTTAGGTTTTGAGCTCAGCGTTTAGAGTTTTAAGGTTGGGATTTCAGGGTTTAGAGATTAGGGTTTTAGAGTTTCGAGTTTAGGGTAACCAAAACTATTCCTTAGGGCTCCTCAAAAAAAGGAGTGTGTATATATGTATGTATATATATATAGTGATATACATACTTACATTGCCGGATCCTGGCGGAGTGTGGCAAACGACCTGAGGACACATCCGCATTGTGACACGCCTATATTGCGCTTTAGGGCTTAAGCATTGGCGGCTTCATACGAGTTTGTCGGTAGCTTGAATACGGCTGCTCATGACAAGTACAGATCAACCTGTTTAGGATCGATGTCAAGTCCCTAGTGTTCATGTTCCCGGATGGTATACACATTGACCATCTTCGGCCCTAACATGCCAGCGTAACAACCCCTTAAATTCTAAAGGATTGCTCGAGGACTCGGCACAAGGACCCTTAGGGAAGGTCTTAATTTTTTGTGCCGCTCCCAGACTCAGATGTCCCCAGGAAGTCGATCCTGAAGAAGCCACCTGTCGAAGAAGAGGAAGAGGCTCTGAGAGAACTTCGGGCACAGGACAACATAGGGGCTTAACATAACTAAAGAGGGGCTGAAGGGATGTCATGCCCAGGATCCCAAAGGGACTTGAAGGGGATGCTGATACTGATTCCTCACACCTCTAATATGAAGCTGCCTTGAACAGGATGGATTCTGACCCTGAACTTTCAATTTCCGGAATGTTGAGACTGTTTTTGTAGTTGTTTTATAGGGGCTGGCCCCGTACCGGATTGTGAGCGGCGAACCTTTTGCACAACCGTTAAGCCAAACCCTAAACCCTAAAGCGGACGGAAAGGTGGGAGGCAAAAAAAGCGGACGGAAACTGGCCGATATGTAAAACAAAAAGAAAGCTCCACATCTCATGCTCCCGCTCGCTGCGGCTTCCGGTTTGTCATGGCTATGGCGGGTCGCAGGGATTATTGTATCCTAAACCCGGCAGAAAGCCTATCCTATACAGTGCGCCCTGCGCATGGGCCTTCATGCGTCCCACGAGCATCACAGCTGCGGCCGTCGACCAACGCTCGCAGAGCTTGGGTAGTTGGGTCTGGGGAGCTTCGGGTCGGATTCGGATTCTAGAGCTTAGCTCACAACTTATACATGTTTTTGTCCGCTTTGGGCTGTTTTCAAGGTTTGTTGTCGAATTGTCGCAGCACAAAAGTAGACCCTTTGCACACATCCAGAACTATATCGAAAGCCCAAAGTGTAGCACCCAAACAATTTTTGATCTCTAACAATCTGAAAACCCTCCCCTTCCTCGAGAAAGGAGCCTACTACCAAAACAGAGAGAACCCCTAAACTCCAAGCACCAAACTACAGACTTGTGTGGAGCCTTGCCTGCCATGGGGGAGAGTGAGAGTCGAAACTCCTAAACCCTGAAGCCCTAAACCCCATAACTCTTGAACCACCAAGGAAACTTAAACCCAAAGCTCCAAGCCCTGACGACCGGACAGGGCACGAAGACGAAGTTGGGCCTTCGGGCGGCCGCGATGGCTGCCAGTACCTTCGCGCAGCTTGGCCAGTTTAATATAGGAGGGTTCTGAATTTTAATTGTAGTATAATGTTCCCCACAACCTTATTCCAATGATTAAAGCCCTTTATATTATAGATTCCCGAAAGAGTCTTTAAGGCTTCCATATAGGCTTTTCGATTTTCAGGTTTGAAGTTGAGGGTATGCATTAAACCCTATAAACCCTAAAAGGCCTATACGATATACGGATTTTGATAACTATAGGAATTAAATTAGCGTCGGACCGGTTTGGGCTTGGGTTTGGGGCTTGGGACCAGAGCAACTCGAGAAGGATCCTTGTTCAGGATACTTGGAGGTTCATGGGTAGTTAGTAGGGTTAAAAGCAGGGTAACTGTAGCTATAACTAGTTATAACCTATATTTAGGGGACTTATAACTCCATGAAGAATTACCCATGAACCTCCAAGTAGGGTTTAGGGTTTATCCAAAAGGGTGGAGAACAGATGTATTGATGCCCACAACCGATGCATGTGGTCAATCTGCCGCCGGAGGTTTCGGGTTTGGTGTTTGGGGCTCAGGGTTTAGGGTGTTCTGGGGCCGAAAGTTTGTCCAGAAGCATGCGCACACCTAAACTCGCAGTACCACGTCACCAAGCATGAGCCTTCAAAAGCCGAATCCTAAGCCGTAAGCCTCGAGCTCTGTGGCTGAAGTTGGGCCCCTCACACAAAACCCTTCTACAAAAGCCCTTGGCAGAGTCCTTTCACACCCAGCGGCAGTCCTGTAAAACCGCTTAGCAACAGGATCGAAGCACTTCCAAAAAGCCCCGATCATACAAACAATCATTTTTTAACCGATATAGAACCGCTTATCAACCCAAACCCCAAACTCCAGTCCATAAGACCCTCTGCACCCTAAGCCCTAACCCCTAAAACTCATCAATCCCTAAGACCTTCTAAAGTTCAGAAGAATCCTGCGAAGCAGCAGGCGGCGTCGAGCAAACGTGGGTCTCATAGATTTCCCTGGGCTCATCGAACCGCTCAAAGCCGCGGCTGCCAAGAAGGCTTATAGGGTTTAGGGGTTTTGGGTTTTAGGTTTTTAGGGTTTGGGGTTTAGTGTTTGAAGCTCTGTAAGAGTTGTATAGGGGCAGGGGCTGTTTTAGGGGTTCTTTGAGGGTTTTGAAGAGTTTTAGAAGGTTTCTCTGTTGGTATTGGGCGTTTAGATTTTTGCGGGTCTCAGGATTCTCGGGGTCATGGTTTCCGGCGGCACGCTTCAGGGCAAGATCACTTTTCCAAAATTTAAGACTTCGTGCACATCGAGACTCTGTAATGGCGAAGCGTGCCTTGAATTATCCAGAGCATCTGAGGCCAGGACCAAAGGAAAAAATCAGTAGTTGATGGGACGCTTGCCCCTCTAGGTCCCCCATTTAAATTGCAGCTTCGGCTTTTGCAGTCGTGGTGGGCCTGGGGCGCTCAGACAGGCGCGCGGAGGTTTCAAGAACAGTCGGCTGCCAACAAGACCACAATACCCTATCCCTCCAGGTACCTACTAGATAGGGCCCTAGAGGCTCTAGTACCCTATAGGTACCTGGAGGGTTAGGGATAGATCACTCCGTCAGGGGCAACTCCACCCCCGTAAGTCGGTTTTGGTTCGCAGGTTTGTGTTGAGTTCTCACGCAGTTGAAGGTCATCATCGTTGACAGTCAGGAGGAGATGCGGGAGAGGCCGGTATCTCACGGAAAAGCGGTGTTAATCCCAAAAGTTTTACCTGTAGCTCCAGTTTTTTCGCGCTTGACCCGTATCGGTTATAAGCTGTGCAACGACGGGTCATAATCTATTAGTGTCCTAGGAATTGGCGTCACAGGTAGAGAATCATGAAACCCTAGCTAAACTCGAGCTCCTCTCTTTGGTTTACAGAATGCTTAGCCATGATTACATGGCGCACGTAGAACCCTTCAGGATTCAGGGTTTTGGCGTGTGTTTTGTGTGGCTCCCTGGCTTGCCATGCAGTCTGCTAGGCGAGACCCTATATTATACAATTATACCCTAAACCCCAAGACAGCCTGCCTTGTGCGAGTGTGAGAGTCGAAACCCTACGACAAAGCATGCGAGGACCACCCTCAAAAGCTAGGAGTCCGCCTTCCGGGGGTTTGGGAGTCGAGTGGCTTTGGGTTTAGGGTGACCCTGAACCCCAGTCTGAGGTCTCTAAGGTGTTTAGAGCACCATCGGACCTTTGTAGAGCAACGGAAGTCTGCTTAACGCCCTCACCCTCCGCTGGACCGGCAAACACCCTGGCCCTAGTGCAGTAGAAAACAGATTTAAAGCTCAAGGTGTGGTTTTTCGGGTTTGGGGAGCTTGGTTTAGGGTTTGAAGCGCTTGTGACCTATACAATGCTGCCATGCAGGGCTCCGGTTTGAGTATGGATTGAGTGTTTGTAGTTTTGCTAATCTTGGGAGAAGGCATAGCAAGCGAAGCCACCGAGGTCTGTTGGGCTCCAGGTCTCTACAACAACGTGTCCCTACGGATGAATTCGAAGATATAAATCCTGCATGACCCCATAATAAGGAATATACCATAATTCCCAGAGTTCAGGGTCCTTAAGGTGATGCAGGATTTATATCATCAACAGTAGTTCAAAACACCCGCACGCCCTACACCCGAGACTGAGCCAGGAGTCAAGAAGCATCATAAATGAAGGCGAACTCCACCCCCATCCTTGTGCCTGAGACACTAGCTTTCGAATGTGTGCCAGTCTAGGCAGAAGTTCTGAAAAGGAGGAAAAAAGTGATAAGAATAGAGAGACGTGCCTAGACAGAAGCACGCTTGGTTGATGTTAGGGGGCCGGCGGCTTAAAGGCTTAGCAATCAGGGTCCCTTTTGGGGTCCTATATCTATGAGGGTGCCGTACCATATTCGGGACCTAAAACGGACCCTAATTTAGAGAACTACCCATATCGGGAAGAGACTGAACTTCTACTGTCCACTAGGTTCCTGAGTAGTACCCTTTTGCCCTTTTTATTGTATGGTTCCCTTATAAAAACTGAATAACAAGAAAAAGGGTACCTTTATCATTAAGGGGTCACTCAGGAACCTAGTTCATGTGCGGAATCCTAACCACAACACCCACATCAGACCAAGTCCAGACCCTCGTCGTCTACTTCTCCCTTCTAGAGCCTCAACAAATGAGCCCTAAACCCGAAATCCCGAAGCCCTGAAACCTATAAACCCTCTAAGCCCTAAACCCCTAAACCCTAAACCCTAACCTCTAAACCCGAACCCCTAAACCATAAACCCTCAACCCTGAATCCCGAAGCCATCCCAGGCGCCGATCGCAGAAGGAAGAGGAGTGGAAGGAAAGACAGCAGCACCTCAAGTCCAAGCGAAGGCGCAGGGAAGTTTAGACACCGAAGCCCTGGAACCTAAACCTCAGAACCTCCCTAAAGTGCAGGGCAGAGCTTGGAGGTTTCGGCGGTTACACATACATACATACAGACAGACATATTATACCAGTCTCTCTCTCTCTCTCTCTCCTCCCTCTTTCTCTATATCTATCTATCTATCTATCTATCTATCTGTTGATCGATCTATCTATCTATCTGTCTGTATTCCCTTTTTCCTTTTCGTGGTATATATATATGTGTGTGTGTACTTATGTATGCATGCATGCATGTATGTATGTAGGTATATGTCTTGTTCTAGAGAGAGATATTCAGTGTTCGGTGCTCCGTGTCAGATCAGGGGCGTTCAGTGGTTTGGTTGTAGGTGTTGTCCATGGTTGCAAAAGGCCCTTGACATTCCAGCCTGGTTTCCAAGCCGAGGGTTTGAAGTATAGGACAGCTTATAGGACTTAGGTAAACTTGAAGCTCGAGCACGTTGCGGGGGTTTTTGGGGGTTTTAGGTACTGGGGCATCCGGGGTTCAAAGACGGGAAGGTACACACCCCCTAACTTAGGCTTTAGAGCGCCTTAGACCCTAAACCCCGAGACCCTAAGCCCTAAGCCCTGAAACCCACCCTAAAAACCTTAGACCTCGCTGAATCAGGCTGAAGATGCTTGTGGAGATGATCTTCATGCCCATCGCACTGGTCCACTGGATCTGTCGATGTTACCTCGCTTCGCCACGTGCCAGGCCAAGCTCCGTTTGCCTAAGGCTCCTGTCGGCCCTGTTCCATGAAAATGCCCCCCCAAGAGCCCTAAACCCTACAACCCCTAATTGCAGGCGAGGTTTGGGCTCTAGTTCAGGTTGCGTGCTGTAGTTTCCTGCCCGACGTTTACCCCCAGCCCGGGGCGGTAGTAGAACTAGTCGTCGTAGTCGCCGTCGTGGTAGTCGCAGTAGCAGCAGTTGCATTTATTAGTTTCAATATCAACAAGAATCATTATTCTTACTTTAATTGTAATTACCATGATCATTGTTGAATTATCGGTCTTGATAACAGTAACTCATGAAAGCGCTCCTCGCTCCTTGCTGCGACACGTGTAGCTGTATAGCAGCAGTCGTCGTCCTCCTCCTCCTTGTCGTGATCCGAGTACCAGGGCATCTAGTTTGCTTTCATGTTGCCTTTTTCGTGGCAGTCTGGCCAAGATGCTTCCTTAGGCTTTCCTTATCACGTTAAAACCCTATTCCCCAAAGGGTCCAAGTACCATTATGGTAGCTACTTAGTAGCCATTTGGGCCCCAAAAGTACATACCATACTAGTACTTGGACCCTTTGGGTTCTATCTAATTTCAGGCCCTTTCTTACAGAACTCTGTTGTTCAAGGACCTCTTCAAAGGAACCTTCTAATGGAGTTCGGGTTTGCCCTTGCAGGCGTGCGTGGCCCTAAAGCTAAAGCCAGAGCCCCAAGACCCGAAGCCCTACCCTTCGGGTTTAGGGGCCCGAAAGCTAAACCCTTATAGAAACACGGAAGGAGCCCTCATTTAAAGCACCCCTCCAGGGAACCCTCGATTTAAGGCCTCCCCTTAGGTAGTTCTCCAAGTCAGGGGCCCTTTTAGGGTCCTATATCTATAAGGTTGCTGTACTATGTTGGGGCCCTAAAAGGACCCTAATTTCGAGAACTATCCATTAATGAACTCTTATGGCACAAGTATAGAAACCCAAGAGAAACCGCTGCAGGTCCCTTTAAGGGACCCCTACAAAAGGGACCAAGGTTGAGGGAACTATCAAATTGCAGGCCAGTGTGGCTGGTTACCCCCATAAGTTAAACCCCTAAATTACTAAACCAGACACCCTAAACCTTAAAAGCCCATATTGGTCCTCCCGCAGGCAAGTGTGGCTGGTGACCACACTGGCGGTGTGCCTCTTTGAGCTTTGGTCTTCGGCGATGTTCATTGCCTTCGTCTTGGACTCCACCAAGGCGGTGGTTTACGGGTTAATGAGTTTAGGGTGTAGGGCCTTTGTCGGCGTCAGTCAAGATGATTGGGGTCGTGATATTGCTAGACTTGAGGCCAAGGAGTTCAGGGTTAGCGTTCAGGCTTTGATACCGCAGAATCACGGGTGCATCCCAGCTTAATCCGCCGTGCGCCGATTGAGCTGAACCGGTCCCTGCCCACGTGCATCTTAATGTTTAAGCAGACAGTGTGAATCAGCAGTGCCTGTAGCATCACACCTCCTGGGGCTGGTTGTGATGAGGGTTGGGTACAAAATCGCACAGCATATCCTCGTGAAGTTGTAGGGGCTGTGCAGTCTTCGAGCCGTGGCACGGTTTCTGCACAAGATTGGTTCCTTCATTGAGCGGCGAGATGCCACATCCAGCCGGGATGCTTAGAGGGTGTGTGTGTGTGTATACCTGTCGTCGCGATGATGATTCTCGTGCTGACTCTGCCGAGGTGGCTGGGCAGACTTCCTTCTGCCTCACATTTTTTTGTTGCCGCACTTATAAGCTATAAACCCTGAGCCGTAAACCCCGAACCTTAAGCTGTCTCAGGGGCATCAATGTCGTGCCCCTATCCCTGAGCTTCACAGCCTTTCTCCATTGGAGCCTCGGAGGCCGAATTCTTGTACACGCTGCTGAGCATCGACCACTACTCCAACGTCCTCTTCATCATCGACGCCATTCTGCGGGCCTTGGATAAGATCCGAGGGCCTATGGACAATGGCCCCGACGACATCGAAGCTCTGCGGAATGGACCCAGGGATCTTCGGAATTCTCAGCTGGGACGGAGACCGGATCGCCTCGAATCCTTACTAGCACGACTAGTTACTACTACTACTACGACGACTACGACTACGACCGGGTACTACTAATGCTACGACTTCTTTGGCCGTACTATGAACTCGACACCCCAGCTTCTATAAGTATGCAGACAGAAAGACAGACGGAGGCACCGACCGACCATGACCCAAGAAAGGGAATGACACAGACACAGCTCTAGGTTGCATGGGGCTCTGAAAGCTTAGGGAACTTGGCTAATTTCCCCACGTTCTGGGAGCGTTCGAGGAGCAACACTCTTCAGGAACTTGTGTTCAAATCAATAGTTAAATGACATACTTGCGCAAACCTTACAGCAACTTATAAAAAAGGAAAAACGTGGGGCCATAGAATCCCACCCTAAACCCTAAGTCCGCAGTAATTTGCATGTAACCGCTACGCGAAGGATCAGGCGTGAAGAGCACCCTGGGGCACGAGATGTATCTAATATAGGGTTTAGAGGAGGTTTTAGGGTTTAGGGCTTACATGATTACCTTTGAGCCCTGCACGCAATGAATGCCTTGGTAAACCTTAAAAGCCTGCAGTTCGATTTCGTGGGGAGGGCCACGAGGCCTTAAGCCCTGGACCGGTTTGCGTGTGCGATGTAGACAAGCCTATCAACGTAGCTTCGTTCCTGTGTTGTTTTCATGCCCCCTTAACCAGGGTTTAGCGATCAGGGCCCGTCAGGTTCATCACATGAAGCCGCCACGTGAACTCTTGAGCCTGAACCTTAAAGCCCGGCTAGCACATGGAAGGCGATGACCTGTCATGATGTGAATCTAAATCCTAAACCCTCAATCCTAAGCCCTAAAGAAAACCCATAAACCCTAAAACCAATCTAAGGGCCGACGGAGACCTCAAAACGAACAGCTCCTTGCTGTGGGGACATGGGATTTCATTGTGCTGTTCGGGGATTGAGTTGTTTGTGGTTGGGCTCGGGGTGTATTTAGGATGCAATTGTGGGGTTAGGCATGTATGTGTTGTTTCCCTAGATGCAGAATCCTCGACGTTTTCACTCAGGATATGTCGGAACTTCTTGCTGGGATAAGGACTCCAGGTTTGACGGCTTAGAAAAAGGGTTAAGTTAGGCTGGCTTGCAAGTCTTGTTTGCATTCGGCCATGCTTTTGCCCACTGAACCTTTTTTTTTGTCTTGGTGGATTGAAACCGACCTTGATGAATCTAGTTTCTGGTTCCCTTTTCTCTTCCTGGTGCTGTTGGGAAGGTCTGGGCTGAAGCTAGGGACCTGCTGCTGCTCTGTAGCACATTGTCTTACAGACTCCGCAAGACAAGTTTCTTTCGTGAAGAACCAGAAAGTGCAAGGAAACCGAAGAAATGCGTGGTTCTGATTCACACACTGCTCTACCATTCTGGGGATGTACGCAACAGCACTGGTTGTCTGCGGGCGGATGTCCTTGATCTACGCCGTATGTCATCTGAGTTTTATCCCCTAAACCCTAATCGAAGGGTATGTCAGCCACCCAACCAAGCAAGCTTGAGCCGGGGCCGTGCATTTCTGTCGCGTAGAGTGCGGGGCTACCTTGATGGTATCTTGCATGCAGTCAGCTATAGGCAGTAGCCCCAGATTTCAATCGTGAGCTTTATGCAGATCAACCGTCATCGTCCCAAGCCATAAAATGCTAGAAAGCCGAACCGGATCGTTCTTCCAAGCGCGTGAACTCTCAATGCTCGAACCCAAGCCTTCAATCCGAGCCAAACAAGGAGAGACCTTACCCGAAGAGGGGCTATATAAAATCACGAGGCCTTCGTAAGGCTTCGACATGCATTTGACAAATAACAGTGGTAGGAAGCTGCCTGCCGAATGGGGAACATGACCTCGGGTTTAGGTTTTGCAGGGCGTCGTGGGTAAAAATCCACAGTGGTTTGAGGGGTTTCAACTTTCCGCAGGGCTTCGGGCCCACAGGTTTTTAGGGGACACGCTAGCAAACCTCATAAACCGTGAACCGTGGAGCCGGGCCGTGCCTGCTGTGAGCGAGTGTGCGAATCGAAACCGTGAACAAAGTCCGAGGATCAAACAGCTGCTTCAGCGCTTGCCAGGGTTCAGTTCGTGCTCTTCAGAGCCACTGAACTGCTTAGAAAGCCCAGGGAGTTTAGAGCGTCAAGGGTTTAGAGTGGGGAGATTCGTAGTGAAATGACCGCGACCGTTACCATCACAGCCGCCACCGTCACCGCCGCCAGCGCCGTCGCCACCAGCACCTCCATCAGCACCACCACTGCGATACCTCTACCGCGTACTACCACCTCGACCAATATTAGGTTTAAAGAAGGTCTGCTTTCGTCATTTGCAAGGCTTTTGGGTTTGAAATCAGTAGGGTTTGTAGTTAATCTGGGTGCAAAAGAAGCGAGGAATAGGTTTGGGGTGACTTGGGGTTCTTGTACGTCGCTTAGGTCAGGGTTCAGGTTTCTGGTTCTAGCAGCTAGAATCTAGCTTGCGTTTGCATTGTCTCGCCTCAAAGAGTAACACACCAATCTATGGCTGCTGAAGCCAACCACACAACCCAGCAAAGAACCGTCGACTTCAGAGAGAGTTCGGGGCGGCTAGGACACCTTTCAGCCCTAAACCCCATAAGCTTGAAAGCCTAAGCCCCAAACCCTAAACCCTAAGATCTTGACAGGGCAGGGCAGTCGCAAAATAGGAGCTCAAAAAGAGAGCCCTAAGCCGGTTTAGGGTTTTAGGGTTTAGGGACCCGGCTGGTTGCGAGAGTCCTGGATGCAAAAGGGTTTAGGGACCTCGTTCAAAAGGGTCAGCGCTTAAGCTTTCGAGCTCTTGGGTCAGAGTTGCGGGTATGGGGGTAGGGTGGCCCTATATTCAAGCCTTACAAACCCTACTAGTACCTTTGCCTTTACCTGCCAAACCCTATTTTTTGTGGTGGGGCCCCTATAAACTCTATAATATAGGGTCTAGAATACGAACCGACAAAAATTTATAGGTTTTGGTAGTTGAACTTAGAACCCTTGACTTAGCATCAGGCGTTTTGCGATCAACCTTTACATTTCGGAGTCTTGCTCCGAACTTAGAACACTAGAATCAGCATAAACCGTAAACCCCTCAACCCCAAATCCTTCTCCGCAAAAGCTTCGCAGCAGAAAGCCCCAAGAGCTGTAAAGCTTTCCACGACCGAGGCTGCTGCAGCAGTTCGTAAAAGCAACTTGACTGACGCCGACCAGGGGTTGGTGACAAGCTCTGGGGCTTAGGGCTAAAGATGGCGTCGGCGTAGGGGTTTCTCAGAGTTTAGGGTGTAGGGTTGATGGGTTAAGGGGTTTAGGGGTGAAGGGTGTAGGGCTTTCGGGTTTACCAGGTGGGGGTTTAGGCTGAGGTTCCTCACAAGCTCAGTTTTCTTTGTGAGGAGATTCAGCAACTAGGCTACAGCACGACCTGCGTCAAAGCATATTCTACGTTAGACAACCTGTATCCATTAAGAGGCGACCTCACATCATGCCACCCAACATCGTGCTATCCATCAAAACTCAATCCATGCTACAGAAACCAACCCCACAGAAAAGACTCAAAAATCCTTCGCCACACTTTCGAGCAAAAAGGAAAACATGCCCAGCAAGCAAGTACTCCCAATGCATTTGTAAGTTTAGCATTAACAGTGTGCGCTTCAACCCTGCATCCTAAACCGTGCACCCTAAACCCTCAACAGCTCCTAGGTTGGCACAACCACCACTCTGCAGAAGGGCGCGCTTCTGCACCTTGCTGTTGACCTGGAGGTTAGGGATTCGAGACCAGGTCATACAGGGCTTCATACGGGTTAGTCCGCAGTTTTCATTTTCGCTAATACTGGCAAGGAGGCACGGCTGTTAGTCGTAGCGTAGCCCTCATTAGTGCCAAGCCGGGTACATGATAACTCTGCTCACACATTTCCCCGAGACTCGAACACCCAATGCCTCACAAAACACACAAGCCCTACACCCTCCGCCGCTAGCTCCAAACCTAAACCCTTAAACCCAGAGCCGGCCGACGCTGCCAGCCCAAAGCTGCGATCCTGTTCGTTGTCGGCCCGAAACCCTTGCGTAGAGATTCTGAGTCGCCACTAGGTTCTTGCTGGGGATCTTTTGGTGGTTTATTGTCGGGACCTAATGAAGATCTCAGGTTTTTGGAGGATTCGGAATTGCAGCATTCTTCATCAGCTTCTGACATCCTCTAAACTAATCTATAATTGTACCACACGGGTTCTAGAAGGCGCCACAAGTTTCTGTGAAGAGACCAGGAAACGAAAAGGTTCCTACATTGTGGTGATGATGGTGGTGAGGATTCGGGACTCTAGCCACAAAAACCCTAAGCCCTTTTTGACACTGCTTCCCCAAACCCCTGAACCCTAAACCCCTGAGCCCTTAAACCCGAAACCGCAGATCTGTGGCCTGAGATCTGAGAGTCGAGGAAAGCCCTAAACCCTAAACCCTAAGCCCCTAAACCCTAAACCCTATCCGTCCGAGGTTCGACGAGAGCAGCGCGAACACGAGCTTCTATCTCGTTGTAGAGGGCGAGCTCTTCGTGAAAGAAGGTAACCTTGGTGAGTGCGGGTTTAGGGTTTAGGGTTTAGGTTTAGGGTTCAGGGTTTAGGGTCTAGGGTTTAGGTTTAGGGTTTAGGGTTTATTGATTTCATGGGCTTTCCGGCATGCGATTTCCAAATTCAGGTTGGAGTGTCGCAGTAGAGCAGAGCCTTGACTGTGCTCGGACTTGTGGCTTCGTGTTTAGCTTTTTGGGTGAGTGGCGTAGGTCGGTGTCAGGGGTCTTTAGGGTGCGGAGGGCTGGGGCTTGGGAGTCAAGCCTGCGTGGGTTTAAGCTTCAATTCCAAAAGGTCCAGGGCTGGGTGCACATGCTTTTCGGTCTCCCAGCAGCCCAACATGGCCGAATTGGGGATGATGGCCACGTCTGAAGTATTGCAGGTACGCCGGTATGCCATCATCAGGTTTCACAGGACGGCAGTCTTCGGAACCCTTATCCCGAAACTGCACACCGCAGCTTACGATTTATGACTCGAACAGGCAAATCCCCGAACCGGCCGTCGTGTGGAATATTGGGGCCTTAAATAGAATATTTGATAGGGTTCGACGGTTTGTTCTAGTACAGTACAGTCATCTGGAAACTAGAAAGGGCATATTCTGAGAGAGTTGTTGAGAGCTCTCTTCTGTTTTTCCCTAAAGCCCTCGTGTAATAATACCTGCTTCAGTCATGCAGATCTTGATATCAAGCTGTCAATATCGAAGCACGCATAATTACTAATAATGTTCCAGAGAGAGAGAGAGAGAGAGAGAGAGAGAGAGAGAGAGAGAAAGAGATAGAGAGATTCCTTCTGGGTTCCTGAGTTAAACCATAATATACGCCAAAGCCTTGTTCTAATAAAACCTAAAACCCCAAACCCTAAAAACCCTAAACCCCTAATTGCTTCGGCGCTTATATCACGGAGCCGAGGGATTTGAAAGGTTTCCGACAAAACCCACAAATTTCAGGAAGAGTTCAGGCTTTAATTTAGGGTTGAGGCTTTGGGGCTTACGATGTAGGCTCCCGAAGTGCCAGCTTTGGAGGTTCGGTGTTCGTGGGTTTGACGCGCAGCCCGTTGATTGAGTTTAGGGCTCTCTCTAGTAATTGTAGGCCTGGTTTTGGTGAGGGTTTGTACGGGCTGTTTAACGGATCCTTTTTAGGGTTTAGCGACGGGTGTAAGGGAAAGGGAACTCAGAACGAAGGCTAAACGCAGATGGTTTGGCCAAATGTATTGCGGGGTTCGTGACTACCGCACCCTCAACATCTTGTGTCCAAGTCCTACCCTTGAATGTCTGGACATGCTTGCACAGGTGATGCGCAGCATTTCTACGTAAGCCGGGAGCTCAGCTTCCTCTTTAGTGTTTCGCCTTTTACTGGCTGTCGATTCCGGCTTGGAAGTTATCGCTGGGGTTTCGATCTATACCGTGTTTAGCGCTCGAAGCCACCATGGCTTACCCTAAGGCTTCAAGGTGCCTAACAAAAGAAGGTCCGATACTTCTTCAGAAAGGGCCCGGGACTAGCGGCATGTCCATGCAGATAGAGTGTCGTAGGGCCCAGTGCATGTGTTTCACCATGCTCAGAAGCGGATCCGATGTTGCCAATAAGTTTGTTTGCATACAGCACCAGCACAGCATTTATTTTTGATTCGTGCAGGCATCGTCTTCCGATGGCACAGGCTGAAGCCATTCACCCTGAAACACCCAACATGAAGAGTCTGGGGGTCCAGGTTTCTGTGGTTTAAGATTATAAACGCCGAAATTTCGGAAATGGGCCTGAACCAATAGTAATACTTGTCCCCATCAAGGTACTTATGCCAGGTGTACGACTACACCGCAAAGCTTTGTTGTAAGGATAAAGGCCCGTGCCAAAACTTTGAGGCTTGCCTGTAGACCCAACCCCTGCAACATAGTGGGTTTTGACACAAAGTTACCCAGTGTAACCCTTATAAGACACTTGGTCAGTGGAAGTAGAGGTTGACCCTACCCATAATACCTTCAAAAAACTCTACAACATGCAAATTGCTAACGTCACTAACCCGAAACCCTAAACAATCGCAGGTCAAGGCAACTCCCTCGGCGAGTTTAAGGTGTTCGGAATCGAGGACGGTTCGGGCCCAGCAAAAGCTGCATTCTTTGGGCTTCAGGGTTGTCACTGTGATTAGGGTGGCTTGGATTTTAGGATTTTGGGGCATCCTTCAATCAGGATACAATGTAACCGAAAGCACACATGGCACATGGAGGGCACAGGTGTGTTCACAAGTCCGTCTTCCCGTGCACCATGCTTTTCAACATTTGGGCACTGCGCCCTCAGAGTTGGCAACTTTCGTGCCAAAGCTGGGCCCCTAACCCCCTAAGTCCTAAACCGGAAACACCGTAAACGCGGGATCATGCGAGACGGAAGAATTCCAAGGGACGTTTCTGCAGCAAAAAACTGTAAACCACTACCAGCTGTGCCTGAGTCTCAAGATCTGGTCTGGTCCTGGAGCAGTCCTCAGGGCTTCAAGAAGGCCTTCACCCACCAAAACCTGCTTTGTTTTTGTAGAGCCTCTATAAAACTCTAACACTCTATATAGAGTTTACAAACAGAACCTCCAAAAAAGTAAGCTCTAGTAGTTCGTAGGCGCAAAAAGTATCTACTTCGGTGCGAAAAGTCTTCCAATAAATAATTAGTACGTATAGTCTCCATTGTAGTTCCTTTTTGGGTTTCCTTTTAGGTTCCGGGATATAAAACTGGTTAAACCAAAAAAAGGAACTACAATGGAGACTGTAGGTACGTAGGGAGCCCAGGGTCAGGGACTTCAAGTTTTGGACGCTCCTGCGGCTGCAAGTATTCTTCACTGCTTCGAGCATTTTTAGCATAGAAATAGGAGCTGTAGGGTCTAGGGTCTAGGGCTTTAACTTTATTCACTGCTTCGAGCATTTTAACATAGAGATAGGAGCTGTAAGGTCTTGGGTTTAGGGTTTAATTTGGCTTGTAGAGGGTGAGCTAGTATATTCGGGAGTATGTGATTATGATGTACATAGACCCTTAAAGCATTTCACGCCTGAGCCCGGAACCCCTAACCCTAAACCCTACAAGCCCTAAAACCCTAAAACCCTACAGCCCTACAACCCTAAACCCTAAAACCCCGAAAACCCTAAAACCCTAAACCATAACTGTTCATGTTCTGAGGAGCCCGGGCATGCTAGAGCGGAGGCTGCGACGACGGCAGAGGTCTTCGAACTAACGGCCGTGGCGATGGGAAGGCACAAATTTTTGGTTTAAAGCGTTCCGGGCTTGGGGTGTGGGGTCTAGACTAGGGGGCAACCCAAAACCCGAAATAGGGGTTAGGTTTTAGGCTCAGGATCGGAGCTGATTAAGGTTTGAAGAAGGCTTACGGCTTTGTGGATGTAGGTGCTCGGAAAGCACTGGGTCCCATCAAATCCCACTAAACATCCCTAGTTCCAGCGTTTAGCACCTCTGTAACATGTGTTCATAGGGCTTTCTGCTAACCCCTAAACCTTCAAACCTAGAACCCTAACGCCCAGAACCGCAGAGTCTGAAACCACGCAAGGCTCTGGTTTTCTTTCGCAAGCTCTGCACCCGAGACCGAGCTTCAAAGCATACTCAAAACCGTGCCTGCAACTGAAACTGACTGAAACTACAAGCCGGAACATGTCCTTTGTGAAGAAGCTTATGGCTGGGCTTCGTGTTCAGCATCGAGATGAGGCCTTACTCCAACCTTTAGCCCTGAACCGTATGCCCCGATATGCAAAGACTCAGGCACTCAAGGTCGAAAAGAAAGGGCTCTGCAAGGTTTCCGTCACAGGGGAGTGTCTGAACAAAACGGATCCCAATAAAGACTCGGAGTAGTGGAATCCTGATCATGAAGAGTTTAATCCAACAAAGTGGCCACCCATATGGGTGGGTGTCAACACTACGGTCCCGTTTTATGACTTTTTAGGTGCCTAGAATAGTACGGCACCCGTATAGAAAGGACCCTGAAAAGGATCCTGGTTTAATTAGGGCCAACCACCAGTTTCTGAAACCCTCACACTCCCTGAACCTCCACTTGTTCGCCCCGTGGCAGAGGTGCCTCTGTGAAAAACGGGGCTCTGCGACAAAAGATATAAAGACATATAAGCAAGCAAGCATGCATACATGAATACATTGACACACATACATACCTACATACATTCAAGCATACATACAAGCATACATACATATACGCATACACATACACATACACATACACATACACATACACATACACATACACATACACATACACATACACATACACATACACATACATACGTACATACATATACATATACATATACATACATACATACATACGTAAGTACATATTTGCATAAAACTTGCATACATACATACGTACATACATACACACATACATACATACATACATTCATACATACACGTAAATACATACTTACATACATACACATAAATACATACGTACATACATACATACATATATACATACATGCACACCTACATACATACACACATCCACACGTACATACACATACATACATACATACATACATACATACATACCTACGTACATACATACATACATACATACATACATACATACATACATACACATACTTACAAGTACTTACTTACATACATACACATGCACACATACATACATACATGCATACTTACATACATACATACATAGATACATACCTGCCTACATACACACATACGTACATGCATGTATGCATACATGCATGCATGCATGCATGCATGCATACACACATACATACAATCATTCATACATACGTACATACATGCATACATATATACACATACATACATACATACATACATACCTACAAACATACAGGCATGCATGTATGCATGCATGTATGTATGTGTACATATTTTTGGGAGAAAGTAACCATGTACACATGTATGCATTTACCTGCACACAGACATGTATACATGCAGGTACATGCGGCATGGTAGAGCATCCCCCAAACGAGTCTTGCTAGAATGGCTGAGGACCACGCATTACCAACCCCTGAACCCTAATCCTAAGCCCTAAACCCCAAAACTCTAAACTCTACGTTGCAATTTGCATTCCGAGCCGTTGCGAGGTGCTTGGAGAGCTCGCCGGCCGACCGAAACAACTTTATGGAGACATTGAAGCTTGGCGGTTCAGGATTTAGGTCTGAGAGTTTAGGATTTACGTTGGGTTTACTGTAGGCCGTATGATTCACCACAAGCTGTTTCTACCGTCACAATGCGAAAATTGTCACTACGATGACGAGCTGATGGCGGAGGAGGAGGCGGAGGAGGAGGAGGAGCACCAGATGGAGGAGGAGGAGAAGGTAAAGGAGAATGTGGAGGATAGTGTGAAGGATGGACATGTTAGGTATTATGATGAGGTGAGACGTTGCCGGTGATGATGGTGTTGACGATGATGTTGACAATGATGACAATGACGATGAAGATAGCAACAACAATGATGATGCCATGGATGGCCTCAGGACTTTCACGCATAAACCTGTAATCTTCAACACCCAGCAACCCGGAACCCCAAACTCTAACCCCGAATCCCTCTCCTTCTGTTTGGATGCGTCTGCCTAGCTTAGCCTCAACGTCGTCAGTCTCAGACGTCTCGCCCTAAAGCCCTAAGGCTTGTTGTTAGCCGCGCTGCAAGCCGTTGTCCCTGTCCCAGCCCTAAACCTCTGATCAAGCCCCAAGACCCCCTATGAAACCCCATAACTACTTCCCCATAAATTCATGAGCCTCTCCCCTTGCGACCCTAAGCCCTAAACTCCTGAACCCTATCACAGCGTCGGATCGGTTCGTCCGACCCAAACACCTCCTGTGCTTGCTGTGGCTTGCGATGCGGGAGTCACAAACACCCTAAACCCCAGAACCTGCAATGCGGGCTCGTCTTTTGCTAGGTAGGAGGGAAAAAACCCTTAAACCCTAAGCCCCCACATGTGAAACCCTTAAACCCTAAGCCCATAACCGTGAAACCATGGAACGAAGGAAAGCCAAGTACTTGGAACAGCGGGCCGCGATCGAACATTTCGATCAATCGAAGCTTGGGCTACAGTGGGCTTTTTTGTGGGTGAGTTTTTGTTTTAAGGGGCTTTAAGGTTTAGGCTTTAGGCTTTAGGGATTCTTACGGGGCTTTAAGGTTCAGGGATTTTGGGTCTGGGGGGGTTTAGTCTTAGCTTTGTGAACACAGTCCCTTGCAGGGTTCCCTCGAAGGTTCCTATCACACAGGGAGTTTCGGGCTTCGGGTTGTCTTACGTGTCGTTGAGGGTCCTGTCAGGGTCGATCTATGTTAGGTTCCATCAGGGTTTTGGGGCTTCGGGTGTGGGTGTGGGTTATGGGGTTCAGTGCTCATTTAACATAGGGCTTTGAATAGTTGGAATAATTAGGGATTAGGGCTGTGTATTCTGGTTGTATACTTATTTGGTGACTGCTAAGGGCATTAATGCAGGCCGGGGCTGCATTAATTTCTGCTCAGCTCCTCTGCAGGCATATGACTTGCCCTCGAATGCCAGGGAGTCGTCTGGCCTCTATGAAACCCCAACCGCCAGCCCCAAACCCGTCAACCTGAAGAGCCAGAACCGCCCAAAAGGAGGTCCCTGGCCTGGGGTTCAGGGTTCCTTTAAGAGAGGTTTGGTTTAGGGTCTAGCGTGTAGGGTTTAGGATGTGTTTTTTTCGGTTCATCTCTAGCTTCTAGCTCCACCCTGACCCTTTGAATTCTCCGCCGGCAACTTTAATCCCGCATGCCTTGCAGCCTGACTCAACAGCCTTATTTCTCAAGCATCCCATGAAAAGGTGAGTGTGAGGAATTTTGGCGAGTGCCTTTTCTCCTCTTCTTCGTGAGGTACTGGCGGTCCAAAACACAGACCCTGAGCCGGTAGACCCCATCGCTAAACTCTGAGCTCTTGCACTGACCCCCGGCACCCTGAACCCCTCAAACTCGCAAACCCTGAAGCAACTTGCAGCCCCCTTTCTGTAGAGGCTTGCCGAATTGAAGCCCTCAGCTCGTTATACTTTTTATCTCCCAGACTTCCTATTCTTGCTAAGTCGGAGTACCAAGGCCGCTATGAAACCCTACCGTAGCTTTCTGGAACTTGCAGCCGCTGAAGCCTTCTGTATTGCAGGCCCATGACATCCCATTTTCTAGTTGAATTCTGGAACCTGCAGAGATCCTGAAAGAATGCTTATGAACCCGTAGAAACCTCTAAGCCACCATACTTCCCCGTGGCACCCAAAACCCGATTTAAACCGGCTTCCTCAAACCCGAAGCTCATGTACTTCTGCAATCCGACAACCCCCAAAACGCTACTCGAATCATTAAGCTTGTAAGGCCCTATCCTAGAGAACCCTAATCATGGGTCCTTGTAGACTCCTTTCCCGGATCAATTCACGGAACCTTATTCCGACCCTGAGCCCTAAAGCCTGAAGTCTTAAAGCCTAACCCCTACCTAAACCCCCCAAAGTAGGTAAAATAATGGCCCAAGAACCTTAAAAGGCCATTATTTTACATACTTTTGGGGTCCAGGTATAAACCCTGAGCCCGACGCCCTGAACCCTGAACCCCTAAAACCTGCACCCGCAAAGATGGTAAAGTTACTTCAAGAGGCAAACGGATCAAAAAGCCTTTGCAAGGATCCCCAAAAAGAACCCAAATTATATATAGGGGCCTCAACATGTAGAATAAGGGTTTTGGTGAACATTATGGTATAATGATGATAAGGAGCCCAGGGAATGATTCTAGTTTTTGTTTCGGCCAACATCTACCTGAAGCATCCATGCTAGTTCCTTTTTGGGTTACTGTGCAGGACCCTAAATATGACAACTTGTTAAACCAGTAAGGGAACTACATTGGAGACTATAGGACTATAGTGACTATAGGTATGATAAGGCTCCTTTGTAGTTCCTTGTTACGACAAAGAAAGCCATGCCAAAGGATCCCTTGAACAAAAGGAGCCACGTAACAGGAGCCCTTTTCGAACCCTATGGGTAGTTCTCGAAGTATCAGGGTCCCTTTTTAGGTACCCAATTTCGTACGGCACCCTTATAAAAAGGCCCCCAAAAGCGACCCTAATTTACTGGCATTTACAGAACCCTAAACCCTAAAGGAGCCCTTGTAGAACCTTATCGTCAAAACCTACAGGAGCCCTCATAGAACCCCTTAGATTCCCTAATTCCTAAACCCTAAACCCCCTAAACCCTAAACCCTAAACCCGAACCGTTTAGATTTCCCGAGGATCTCCCGGACCAAGAAGCTCCAAGTCTTCTTCACGCAAAGACTGGTTCCCTTCTTCCTCGCCAGCACCCGGGCCCTCCAAGTGCTGCTTGCGTCTAGCGGTTCAAAGGAAGGTGTCAAAAAGGGGGTTTAGTTTAGGGTCTAGGCCGGGTTAAGGGATGTTCAGGGTTTTTTTATATTGCAGCAAGCAAGTTACAGACGCCTCCCGTATTTTAATAGTTGGTAGCGGGCGCATAGGGCGCCCTGTTCAATCATGCGGTCTTATTGTTTTTGCAGGATATTCCCAAGGTTTCTGCTGCGGTCTAGGACTAAGGGTGGGGAGGGAGTTAATAGCATCCGGCCGTCGCATATCCTCCTCGAGTGCGCATTTGCAAGCCGGGATGACACGCTCCTGGTTTGCGTCGTTATTATGATCATGATCATGAACATTATGATGATGGTGATGAAGTGAAGAATTATAACATGATATAAATGTTGATGACGGTAACGATGGTAATAATGATGTTGATGACGATGGTGATAATGTTGTTGATGATGATTGTTATGCTGATGTCTGCGATGATGTTGATGATCATGATGATGATGGTGATACCGATGGTGGCAATGATATTGCAGACGGTTATGATAATGTTGACCATGAGTATGATGATGATAATAATAATGATGCTCATGATGATGGTGATGATGATGATGATGATGATGATGTGGCGGGTGATGATATTTAATGACAATGATGACGGTCGTCATGATGAACATAATTAAGATCATAATGATGCTGATGTTGATGTTAAAGACGATAATGATGCTCATCATGCTGCTGACGATACTGGTAATTTTAAAAATGCAGTAGTTTTCGTGACGTGCTACAAACTTTTTTTTTCGCAGAGATCGCGCTAACACCGCGGTTTCGCTCTAAATACGAAGGTAACTTGGGCGTACCCTAATAGTTAAAGGCTTATCACAGGATTTAACACTGGAGGGGTTTCAATGTTGAGGTCACCCTTCTTTGAGAGTGGAGGCAGCGGGACTTGCATTCAGGGCTCTCGGCACCTAGGTCCAGTGTGGGCTGTTGGAGCTATAGGGGTTTAGGCCGTAGGGGTTGGGGGCTTCGTGCTCGGGGCTTCTGAAGGCCGAAGGGGGGCGGGGTACTTGGGTTGGGACTACGGTGACTACAGGATGTATTCTGCAATCCGACAACCTACTACAAGCATTAAGACCCTATCTTACAGAACCCTATGATAGATTTGAGGCTGGGCTTGGCGTTTGAAACAGAGCTCCTTTTATTTGCCGCCTAGCATCGTGTTATGTGGGCAGGTGGCAAAAGGAACCTGTCGGACTCCACGTTGAGGTTTTGTTTTAGGGGTGGGGTGGGGGGGGTTCTGCAACTCGGGCAGTAGGATTGAGGTGCTTTGTCGACAGAGTCAGGGGTCAAGATTTAGAGATGTAGTTAGATGGGAACGGTTCGAAATCTTGCGAGCGTTTGCACCATCCCACACATCCTCAACCCTGCTCTCTAGCCCAGGCAAAGAGATCTGGGTACAGATTGCCTTTGCCGCATCGTTGTGGGTGTCGGGAGCGATCGTACAGGATCTGCTCGGGACAAGGCCGGTCCAGCACCTGGCTTTATCATGTGGATGCAACAAGCTTGTTTTGGGATACGGGCTGCTACTGCTACTTCTCCTCCGCTTGCTGCTACTGCTACTGCTACCACCACCATCTTGGCAATCATGGTCAGGGGGGAGCAAGATTGCCAAGCAATCTTGGCCACCTTGCCGTACTTGCCCCACTTGCTCACCGACTAGTTTACCTTTTGGAGGCCAAGATTCCAAGATTGCTGGCAATCTTGCTCCCCCACCCTTGCGCCGACAAGTTTACCTTTTGGCAACAATCGTGGTCTAAAACGTAGATTCGTCGGCGTAAGATTGCAAGATCGCGTGGCAATCTTGCTCCAATAATTGTGCTAAATTCCCGGCACACTGAGTTGTAGTAGTACTACTAACTGCTACCACTACTACTACTACTACTACTACTACTCCTACTCCTACTGCTACTGCTACTGCTACTGCTACTGCTACTGCGACTGCGACTGCCACTGCGACTGCTGCTGCTGCTGCTG
>CAJNJA010007642.1:23594-34152 GCA_905231915.1 Symbiodinium necroappetens
TGCCACTGCTATTGCTGCTGCTGCTGCTGCTACTCTTAATTCTACTACTTCTTTTCTCGTACTCCTGCTAGGCTATTCTGCTTCACAGTCCCATCGTTCTGAGCCCAAAACCGCTTGCGAGCTCGAGGATGTGAGGATGTACTATTCACTTTTCCTACTTCTACTCCTACACAGTCCAAAGCCAGCTGGCATGCTCGAGGCTGTTTGTAGGCAGGGGTTGGAGCCAATACATATAAAACCGCATGTGAACGCGTATCTTTCTCATTCACAAATGCAGCCCCACAAAGCAGTCCGACTTCTAGGTTTACTCTGTTGCTAGAAACCTTGTCTGGCACGCCTGTGAGTGGAAAATGCCCCTTGTGAGATTCACAGCAGACGTTCATAAGTTTTTGGGCCAGGTCTTACAAATTTAGGGTATTTAAGACGAGCCCTGCAATCGAAACCACGAGTAGACATTGCATGGGTAATTACTCCATTCGTGGCTCTCTCGCAGGCCCGGAATCAGGAGCGTTGCGGCCCGAAACCTTGCAAACGCAGGATGATGAGCTAAAGCCGAAAACTGAACACCCCCTTATGAAACTTCGAGTCACGGATCCTTTTCTTCGCCTTTTTTGTCTCCTCCTAAACCCCTAAACCTTAATCCGCAGCTGATGATGCGAAGTGAACCCGCAGGCCGGGGAACTCGGGTTTGATGGTGGCACCATTTACGACGCCGCTTGGCTTCTTCTCTGGAGCTTCTAAAGTAGGGCTTCTATAATACAGGGTATCGCGAGGAGTAGTATTAGGATTCAGCTCTATATGAGGATGCTATTCGGATGTGTACGGCTTTTGGGTTCTACAGCTCTTCTGGAGTCATTTCATCTTGAGCATCCAGATTCGGGGCCGAGGTATTCCTGCGGATTCCATTGACCTACTGTTCGAAGGGTATAGTCATGGCCCAGTGATGGTTTACAATCTAGTTTGCTACGGGAGCCAGGGGTGGCAGGGAGGATGACCAGTCAACAGGTGTCGCAGGTTTAGGCCTCTGGACCTACACCGGTTTTTACTCCCCATATCTGCCTTACTCAGATGCAGCCGGTCAAACGTTTATGATGTAGAAGCCTGAAGAACGAATAACAACGAGAGCCCCTTGGAGTTCCCATTACAGCTCGAGTGTAAGAGACCCCAAAGATATGCCCTAAGTATCAAGACCCGGGTTGAGGGGTGCGCAGAGTCCATCCTCAAAGCGCCCGTTTGCAAAAGGGCTGGCAGGTTTGGGAAATTCGCATAGGGTTAGGGGCAAATATCTAGAGGTCGGAAAAATAGTAATATAGTGTCCTTGTATGGTCCCTATATATCAGATATCATTCTGTGACTCTGCCCCAAAATCCTGTTCTAGACGTGCAGGCCCCTACATTATCCGATTCAATCTTGCGGGCCCGAAATCTTGAATCTAAAGACTTCAAGTAGGGATGGTATGTGAGCTTAGAGTGTCATGGCATGAGGCTGGGTTTTGACAAACATGTTCCAGAATGTAGGGTGTTAGCGGTTTGGGTTTGGGTCTTCTGCTTTGTTGTAATATCAACAGAACCCAAGCTTCTACCAAGCACGAGGAGCACCAAAGGGACTCTGATCTAGCACAACGAGAAGCTTGCTAAGAATCCTTGGAACCCTTTTTGGGGTTGAGGGCTTGGTACGCTTCGAACCGGAAACCTTGTGAAGCAAGCTGATACCCTGCAACAGGGTTTTCTTCCTGATGCTGAAGATGCTCCGTCAGAATCTGCCACTGCAGTATCTCCGAAGACCCTTGGCAAGAGGGCAAGACATCGCATTATGTCAGGTTTTGGGTCGGACCGGATCGGTGTACACGGTCAGTGTTTGGATTGAGGCTACTCTGCATGCTTGCGCTTGCTGTCTGGAACATGACGCCATGAATCTGTTCGACCGAGTTTTCGTAGCTTCGTAGGTCGCCTTGGCCCTAACCCCATCTTGGCCTTCGATGACCCTGCCACAATCGAATACGGAGTTTCAGAAGGTAGCCTAGGGCCTGTTGTTTTTTGGGCTTTGACCAGAAAGATCCTCTTTAGAAGGGGCCCCGGTGCATCCGGAAACCCTTAAAATTAAATGGTTACTAGCCTTGTTTGGACTAGACGACTCGTTTTCAGCACCGATTTCCGGCATGGGTTCGAGCTCGGGGCTAGCGGACAGTGTGCCCAACATGACGACTCACTCATCAACCTCCCACGAAACCGCACACCAGATAGATAAACCTAATCCCAACCCCATAGACCCCTAAACCCTAATTCCTAAACCTGGTTACCATGCAGTCGGAAAAAGGTGTCAAAAAATTCTTGAAGCTGAACGATGAAGACTTGCAGGATTCTTTCAAGAGCAAGAAACGCAGCTGTACGTGAACATCCGGCTCCGGGGTACCTCCGGCTCGACCTGGATCACCGTGAAGCACCTCGCTACAGAAGTGTGGGGGGCAGGGGTGGGGAGGGGGGGGGGTTATCCTCAGGGCCGCGATTACCTCCATATCTCTAGTTCCTTGTGGGCTGTACGGTTTAGGAGGGGTTCAGGATAGACTTATAGTCTTATGCTTCTGAATGACCCTGCCTGTGACTGTGATCACACTTCCGACTGCCAACCCCCTGGACACTTGTGCCGTTTATTTTCCGGGGTGTCGGGTGTTGGTCAGCGTTGAGGGTTCCAAGCTTCGGGATTGCCGACTGATTTGCTCGGGTTGCCAACTGGGATTGAATCTGTGTCCATGGGCCTACACCCTCAACCCTAAACCTGTCGGCCCTTAACGCTAGCCTAAACTAAACCCTAAATCCTACAAGACCTTTCAGCTCTCGTGGCAGCAAAGGCTCGCAGTGATCATGCTGGGCTGGGGCCACTGGATTGGCTGCTTAGATGCAAAAGTAGATATGGATATGGCTGCTTTGTGTGGTTTACCATCATGGCCTTCCTGCTAGTATATCTGACAGAAGTAACACTAAAGACTTGGTCTTCGCATTGTCAGGACTATTTCTAGTATCTAGACCACTGCAGCTGCCTTTGCTTCTGCTACTGCTGCTGCTGCTGCTGCTGCTGCTACGGCCACTGCCGCTGTCACAACGACGAGGACGACTATTACGACTAAGACTGACTACGACGCCGACTTTTACTACCGCTCCTGCTGCCGTTGTTGCTGCTACTGCTGCGAAGCTATCTTTGCTGCCATATCAAGTATGAGACACCTCGAAAGCACAGAATGCGTAGCAACGCACCATGTAGCTTTTCTGTGCCGGGGGCAATCTCTTCGACCCTCTGAACACAAGCCGTAGAAAGTCTGCTGCGCCGGGTTGCTAGCAATGCACACGGAAGCAAACGTACAAGCCCCGTACCCGAGGCCCTGATGGGTAAACCTGCATAGGCCTTGATATACCGAATCCCCGGGCAACCGCCCATTTTTTTCAAGCCCCAACCGTATGGCTCCAAGTGTGCAAGTAGCACCTACTTTGGTGTTGCTGACGTTGTCAGTCCCCAATTAGTCTCACCCGGCCACGCCACTCTTGGATCGTCCGGGCTGTAAGGGCAGAAACTCTAACAGTATCCCTAGACTTCACAGGAAAAACTCTAAAGCCCAAACTCTATAAACCTTAGGCAACCCTGAACCCTAAGACCTTATAGAACCCCTGTAGAATGTAGAATCCTTTAAAGGAACCCAGGAACCCCAGCCCGGTTAGAGCCCTTTAAAAGGAACCATAAACCCTTTGTAGAAGCCTTTGAAAAGAACCCTCAATCAGCCTAAAGCCAAGTATTTCAACTCCAGGCTGTCTCAGCCTGGCCTTGGCCACGCTGGGCGCATCTTCCATTGGCAACTACCAGGCGACTCTTTTTTTGGGGGTTAGTTACTTAGGGTTTCGGGGTTTCGGGGTTCAGAGTTTTGAGGTTCAGGAGTTTAGGGGTTCAGAAAAAACGGGTTTAGGGTTTGGGGTTTAGGGTTTGGGGGGTTTTGAGGTTTACGGGTTCAGGGTTCATGCTCGAGGATGTTGTATTTTCCAAGGTCGACAGAGCAAGCAAAATGCACGCTAAACGCAGTAAGGTGTGTACTTTGCAAGTTGATCCAAGTTGCTCCTGAGCCTTGGATGCGCAAAGCGCCTGAGTTTTTGGAGTCTTCAGACACGAGGGCTGAAGCTTCGGCGTGATGCGGTCATGAGGGCATGTGCACTGCAGCACCTCTTCAAACTGCAAAATGTCAGGTTTTGGGCAGTTCAGGGGTTTCGGGTGTCGGGGTTTTGGGCTTTAGGGGTTTAGGGGTTTAGGGAAGTTCTCCAAATTAGGGTCCCTTCTAGGTTACTTTTTTTTTATAAGGGTGGTTGAGGGCTTAGGTAAAGTTTAGGATGTAATGTAGGGTTTAGGTGTAGCGTCTAGGGCTTAGAGGGCAAGCCCTCAACCTTAAACCTGGATTTAGAGTCCAGGGTTCAGGGTTTAGGAGGCTCCACTAAAACGAGGCCTCTTGCAAAAGGAGAGGGAGCCTACAGGTTGGACCTCTTTAGCTCTGAATCATATACCACACTCTTAAAAGGTCGGTGTCCTTTTGCAGTGTATACTTTGGGCCTTAAATTAAAGTTGTCCCTATATAGGTGCTTTTTAGGGCCAAGGTATATGCTATGTGGGTACATGGACCCCAGGGGAAGCGCTTCCTTTGAGCTTGGGTTTTCAGCGTTTTCCTTATACATGAGTAGTTCTTTGGTCGCTTTTCGGGTCCTTTTTTCATAATGGTGCCGAACTAGTTTGGGGACCTAAGCAAGGACACTAACGTAGAGAACTGCCCGCATGTTGGAGTCTGTTTGCCGTTGGGGGCTGCAGTTTGTCACAGGCTTAGAGCTTCATGCGGTTTGGATTCGAGATCATCTCAAGAGTACGATACCCAGTGCCACAGATGCCGATGTCCAGCTTCTAGATCCCCATTCCCAAGACCTGAACACCCCAATCCCTACACCTACACTCCTTGGACCAGCAACGCCAGACATCGAAACCCTAGGCCCCTAGGCCCTAAACCCAAAGCCCTATAGCTCAAGCCTAATTCGCCTTTCGCCAAGGAGTACGAAAGCGAGAGTGATTACGATTCCGATTCCGGTCCCGAGCAGCAGGTTGCAATTGGCTGATATTGGGGGCTTCAGGGTTTAAGTAGGGGTTAGGGTTTTCTGGACGGTTGTTTAGTTTTTTGGAGGGGGCACTCGGCTGCTGGATTTAAACAGGCTTGAGAGGTGTGGCGCTTAGGTGTCAGGCTTTCAATAGGATCGACAAAATGCACTGGAGTACTGGTCCGATGTAGGACTGGTAGAACTGGACATACTGGTGACGCAGTGCGAAAAGGCTGACAATCCATGCACCGCACTTCTTAATCCTGGGTCCTTCTTGTTGGATACAAGTTGACATTTTTGTCATAATAAAACCCAATAAGGATTAAATATGATCTGCTTCAATATAGCCCCAAGAGGGAACCAGAATCCCTAAACTCCCTAAACCCTAAACCCCTAAACTCCGTAAAACCTAAACCCCTAAACTCCCTAAAAACCCCTCAACTCAGAACCCTAGACCCCCAATGCTAAGCAAGTCTAAACGCCTAGTCTCTGGCCCAGAAGCCCTAAACCCCCGGTGCGGGCTTGATATTCCTTACATGTCACATGGTTTCAGGGAGCATTTAAGATGCCGTGATCAAAGGGCTTGCGTTTATCCTAGTAGAGGGTTTAGGGTTTAGGGTTTAAGGTTTAGGGTTTAGGGTATAGGGATTAGGTTTTAGGGTTTAGGGTTTAGGGTTTAGGGTTAGGGCTTTTGATGCCCCCGTATTTGCCTCTTTGCTCTCCTTCTTCAGAAGTTGGTGTATCTCAGCCCGCGACCACAAGCCAGGTGGAGGAGAAGCCGAAGAAGGAAGAGAAAAAGGCGGTTCCCAGGCAGAAGTTTGGGTTGAGAGTTAGAGGATTATAGGTTTTAGGGTTTAGGGGTTTAGGGTTTAGGGTTTCGGGTTTAGGAGTTTAGGGTTAGGGTGTAGGGGTTTAGGGTTTGCTGGTGCTTTTAGCCGCACTTTGGGGAGTTTTTGAATTTCCCTCGGGTTCCGGTAGGGGTATCTGTTCCCAAATAGATTCGGCCCCTGGAACTACAACCCAATGTTCCATGCCTTCTTGATCTGCAGCCCAGGTTCGAATTGTCTCCTTGAGAAGCGAGGCCGGATTGCAACAGACCTTCTTCCAATCATTAACAGTACACGACTTTAGGGTGAATAGTAGTAAGTAGTAGTCGTCGTCGTCGTCGTCGTCGTCGTAGGTGCTACTGCGACGACGATGACGACGACGACGACGACTACTACTACCACTACGACGACGACGGCGGCGACGACGACGACGACGACCACGACCGCGACGACTTGCGAATGCTGCAGAACAACAACAAACAAAATGTGAGATAAGCTAGTGCTAGCAGCTGAGCCGCTTCTGCACTTCACCAGGGAAAGCTCGTCGGAAGACAAGTAAAACTGGACATGTTCGGGGAGCAGAAGAAGTCCTCTGCACAGAAGAAGGAAGGGTTGGGGCCTCAGGCGCCCTTTGTGCGACTTGGGGTAATGGTATCTCGGAGGTCGAGATTTCAGTTGGAATTGAGGCTTTTGTGGCGTAGCCCTCGATCCTGGAGCGAAAGGCGTCATAGCATCAGTCTGTTGTCTGATGGGTGCCAGAAGCCCTACACCCTAAATCAGTTTCGCAAGTAAAACCTGCTTAGCAAGGAACCTTTTCGGAGACGAGGTCGGACGAGGAAGAAGAGGAAGAGCAACCCTCAACAGTCCAGTTCTGCCGGTGCCTTACATTGTTGGCTTTTCCACTGTGCTCAGTGATATCACGGGTGCTACTTTCGTGACAATCAGCATGATATGATTCCTTGCAGCATTCAGTGTGGTCGGGGTTTTGTTGCTGCGACTACCATGATGACAGTCCCACTCTTACCGAGAGTGTTCTTATTGCCAAAAAACTGCTATGAACAGTATTAATTACGACTGACTGCAGTGGCCATAATTATGGGACCGCGCCGCTGTGATGCTACTTGCTGTTCCATTTTCTTTGCTTGATTCTTCTTCAGACAGTGAGTCTCATTGCTGCTATCAGCTACATGGCGACAACAAGCACTACTACCACTACCGCTATCACGCGGCAACCACGTTCTGGACCACGGCGACGACTACGACTTGGACCACCTTCTGACGCCACTACTGCTACGGCTGCCGCTACCGCTTCTTGCCTCCTACTCCCACTCCGGCTGCCGCGACTGCTACCACTGCCACTACCACTACCACTACAACGCCACGACGACGACGCCTCCTCCTGCTCCTGCTCGTGCTCCTACTCCTAGTCCTCCTCCTGCTCCTGCTCTCGCTCTTGCTCCTGCACCTACTCCTACTGCTTCCCGTACTCCTACTTCAACCGCTGTTGCTGGTACTGCAGTATTGCTACTGCTAGCGCTAATGTTACTCTTGCTGCTACAGCCCTAAAGCAAAAAAATTCAAACCGCAAGAAGCCCTGCAAGGAAACGCCGAACCATGTAAACCCCAAAACCCCTCAGCTGCCAGCATCACTCCAGGCTTTGATGGTGCCGTGACGGACGAAAGTGCAGCTCAGCAGCATATCAGGCTTCAGGACTTTCAGGAGAACCATCCCAAGCTGTGGGTTTATTACGTAAAGGCAGGGCTTTGCCACTGAAGCCTCGAAGCTTTATGCGGGGAGCGACTTGCACGAGAGAAGCGAAGATAGTACCAGTGCTTTTCACCACGTTTCTGCTGACAGAGACGAAGCGTCGCATCCCAATGAGACGGATCTTCTTCAGAGGATGCTAGGACAATCTGGTCTGACTCTGGCCCTGACCTCTCAAAGCTTTCTGTCTAAGCTTCTAAGTTCTTTACTAGGAAGGAAAAGCCATACGTTAATGCCAACTCTCGCAGTTTCTTCTGCGGCGTTGAGGGGCTTTCAGAAAAAGGGGCTCTAATACTTGACTGGCCGTGTACAAGGCTTGAAGGACCCTTAAATACAGGTTGTCCCTAAGTTGCAACTTCGAGCATTTCTTGACCCCCCCCCAGGACACCACGGCCGTTCTGAAGGGCGAGTGGCGTGCAGCGAACCAAGTGGAGGAGGAGCTCTGGCTTTCCCGAAAAGCGCAGTGATCTGTTTAGGGTTTAGGGTGGTCTGGGTTTTTCAGACAGAGAACCAACAGGAAAAAGGTACCTTTGTTATAACGTGGTTGCTGGGCTGCGTCGTGCCGGGTTTCAGGATTTCCTAGATCTATGTGTCATGTAGGGCCTACGTTGGTCCTACATAACTCCAACGGGAATTTTTGAGAGGCGGAGCGACACAAATTACTCTTAGAACCCTGCTTTGACCTTATCGGATGCTTGTTGTGGAGCCTTCCCTTTCAGAGCCTCGAAGTATCGTTCGCATCGTTGTGGGCTCGAGACGAACCAGGAAGCTGCCGAGCCTTTAAATCGTCAGCCCTAAACCCTACAGAAGGCCATTGCTCCCCGGTAAAGCATAGGAAGCAGCAAGCTGGACAAAGCATCTGCGCGACCGGACGCATGTATCTGGGCTTCTGCACCCTGAAGTTTTGAAAAACCCTAAACCCCAAAACCCTAAAAGCCTCAAACAGGCCTTTCAAGCTCTGGTCTGTCATGTGCGGCCGAGACAGTGGAAAAACAAACCTCGACTCTTCGCAAACAGGTGTAAGAAGCTTCAACCCTAGGGGGCCCTAAGCCCCAAAATGCTCAACCCGAAATCCCACAGAGCCCTTGCGGTAACTCTTATGGTAATCTTTGAAGAACTCTCGAAAGAATTTCTAGTTATATCCCTGAGCATGAAACTGACGGGGTGCGTTGAGTGGGGTGAGAAGCCCAAACCCTAAACCCTGAACCCCTAAACCCTAGACCCTAAACCCTAAACCCTAAACCCTAAGCCCCAAACCCCTAAGCCCCTAAACCCTAAACCCTAAACCCTAAACAGTAAACGCGCAGGAGATGCCAGAGGGCGCGAAACCCCTGGCCACGGCTTCTCGGCTTGCTCTCGGGTTTGGAGGAAGGTTTAGGGTTAGACGCGTTTTCCGGCTTAGGGTTTCGGGGTTAGGGTTGTGGGTTTAGGTACGTACATGTACATACATACATATGTACACATATACTTACATATGTATGTATGTATGTATGTATGTATGTATGTATGTATGTATGTCTGTGTGTGTATGTATGTATGTATGTATGTATGTATGTATGTATGTATGTATGTATATATATAATATTTAAAGATGGGTATGTTCACACACGTTTGCACAACTACACACATAATCACATACATATAGGTATGTACCTGTCATATTTATCTGTTCATTTATTTACTTGTTTATCCAGTTCTTAGTGTGTAGGCATGTGCACACAAACGCAGGCTGCAGCTGGTATTGTGAGTGCATACGACCCGCCCCATACTACCCACTATACTACCCGAGAAGATCCGTAAAGTGCAAACGCTACATGCATTTGTCGTTGTGGTTTTTGTGGAGGCGTAGGACTGCTTGGTAGGGTTGCAGAGTGATGCTCCGAAGTTCGTGGGTTCATGCAGGCGGCATGAAACACAAGGGTTTTCTGCCCGGTTGTTCAAGAGGTATACTTGCAGTATCTGAATCTTGTCGTCACATGTAGGAATACTGCTGCCAGCAAGCAAGAGGCAGGAAGATGGCGGGGCATTTCAAACACCAAGCCAAGAAACCTGTACTATGAAATTTAACACCTGTTTGATGGTGGGGCGTCTGGCCCCTTACAGCCCTGAACCCTAAACTTGCCCTAAACACCCTTGAGCCAAAATCCTAAACCCTAAACCTAAACCCTAAGCCCTAAGCCCTAAACCAGCCCAAGCTAAGCTGAGGAGGGTCGCTGGACGGCCACCCGCGTGGTGGACGAGTCCGCTCGCCTGGCTGGTCTCTGGCGTGTGTCTGGGTCATGGTTAGGGTATTTGTTTTAGGGTTTAGGGTTTTTGGTTGTTAATGTAGACCCCCGATTCATGAAGCTCTTATTGTGTCACCTTTAATTCAGATGAACCCTTCCAGAGCCCTAAAAACGTGCTTATAAAGAAAGCTGCACCCTCACCCTAAACGGCAAAGCCGATCCTTGTTATAAGCCCTATAAACGCATGCAGGTTTATGAATCAAGGGTCTGCATTCAGCTAGTTGCTTTCAGGGTTTAGGGTAAACTTAAAGCGCTTTGCATAGACTTGTGGTAACTTATCCGTCAGTTCCTTCACAAGAACCCAGGTGTCCGTGGGTCTGCAGGACGGGGCGCAGGCACCAGGGGCGAAGCTTTGGAGAGCAGGGGGTGCCCGCGACCTTTGCGGCGTTTTGGAGTTTTGGGGTTTAGGATTTTTAGGTTCTTTACGACTTCGGGAAGATGTTTGGGGCTCTTCAGTGAGGCGCTGTTTGGAGTTTGTCGGTTTTGGGTATGAGCTTGAGTCAGGCTTGCACTTAAGGGTCTAGGGTGTCAGCGTGGCCGCGGGCCCGAAACCCTGAACCCTAAACC
>CAJNJA010007643.1:0-15989 GCA_905231915.1 Symbiodinium necroappetens
ACAAAAACAAAGACGACGATGACGACGACGACAACGACGATCACTACCATTGCCACTGGTGCTGGTGCTGCTGCTGCTACTACTACTACTACTACTACGACGACTACTACTACTACTACTACTACTTACCTACTACTACTACTACTACTACTACTACTGCTGCTACTAAAGACCCGGGTCAGACCCGGAATCCTCCCATTGACCCAAGTGGCCCAAGTAGCGAGCCCGGGATTGGGTTGTTAACCCACAGATCGCCTTGTGGTTCGGGGTTTAGGGTTTAGGCTTTGGGGTTGAGGGTTTAGGGTTCAGGGTTCAGTGTTTAGGGTTCAGGGGTTAGGTGCAACAGTTTAAGCTTTGGGGCTCAGGGTTTAGCATTCAGTGATTTAAGGTTTGGGGGGTTGGCAGGTTTGGGGTGGGGGTTCGGGGTTTGGGGTTTAGGGTTGAGGGATTGGGAGTTAGGGTGTGAAGTTTATGGCTTGGGGTTAAGGGGTTTTGGTGATCCCAGAACTCCGCCCTAGTAGTTAGGCCAACTCTGAACAAGCCCGGATCCCACTCAACCCTAAACTCAAAAACCCGCAAACTCCATGCACAACGATATGCCTAAACCGTAAACCCTTAAGCCCTAAATCCTCAAATGATGCAAGGACAAATCCTTCAAGCGCAGTTAGCTACACAGCAAGTTTCTTTCCATGGGCCCTGTAATGAATACGCCGCATAAGTATGGTATGTATGGTACAGTCTACTGTACTAGTTACTATAGTCGAGTCGAGTAAGTTTAGTTTAGTGTCCAAATGCTGCCACTTACTTACATTACATAACTTGGCTGGGGTAATCTGCAGGCATGATCGTTCCTGCCCACCCAGACCCAGATTTGCGGGGCCGAAACGATGCGCCTAAGCTTGGTTTGAGGTCTGCGGCGTTTAGGGTTGAACAGCCTTTAGGGTTGAGTAGTCTTTAGGATGTAGGGTGTAGGATTTGGGCTGTGGGGTTTAATGCAGACCGCTGATTTATAGACACCCTGTCCCTGGGGGCCGTAATGTTTAAGGAACTTGTTTATGTCTCAGCAGCCGCGGTTTGTTAGTTAGGGGTCTACCCCTAAGGGTCCATATACCCAAGTAGTATATACATTGGCCCTAAAGTACCGATATAGGAGCTACTTTAAGGGACAAGTATATACTGTACGAGTACATGTACCCTTAGGGTACATCAGGGTAGGGGCGAGGATCGAGAAGCGTTAGGGTAGAGGATCCTTATGGGGTTTACCAATAGGCCCCTAAGTAGTTCCTTCTTATGGTTTATATACTTCGAATCCAACGTAATCCCAAAAGGGAACTATTTAGGGGCCTATGGGTAGGCCCTTTTGGGAACCATGAAAGGTAGGGCTGAAATTCTCAGTTGACGGGTTCCATACGAGGTCGACCAGGATTTCAGGGTTCAATGCTTATAGGCTCTACCTGAACCTTAGTGTAGCTTGCAAAGGTTCCGCATTAACCAACCACAAGGCGTTCAGGTAGGAAACCCTAAACCCTAGACCCTAAACCCTAAAGCCTAATCCCTAAACCCTAAACCCTTAGTGTTTTTGACACGGGGTTTTAGGGTTCAGGATCGAGGGTTTAGGGTTTAGACTTTGGTATCTTGCCATGTCGGGTTTGCATATTAGGGTTAGGACCAGTTAGGACTGATTTCGGAGTCAGGGCGCGTTTTGGGCACCTCTTCAAAAATCATCTAGAATTACCACAAGTGTTCGCTAGGGTAATAATACCCAGACGATAACATACCCTAAGACCTTAATCTCATTGCAAGGGGCCAGGCCTCCAAATTTATTATTGTATCTCGAACCTAAGACCCCATTATTTGGGTATGTAGGGCATCCAGGTGCAACAAGACCCGAAGAGAGCACCACTTGCACAGCTTGAGCTCTAAGGTTAGGGGCCATAAATTGGCATAAACATTCAGGCTTGAAGCCTGCGTTCTCACAGTACCGGTATCATCGGCGTGTGCCTGGGTGTTTGTTTTCCGCTAGTTTGTGTCGAACGCCCCGAACCTGAAAGATAAACGACCCTTAACTATCAACCCTAGCCGCAACCCCACCCTTAAACCCTAAGCAACCTCCAACCTCTTAACCCTAACAACCTAAACCCATAAAAGCAACCCTTATAGAATCCTCTATATGGACCCTAAATCCCTTACTCTGAGGCCCTAGGGCATAAGTGCTCAAAACTTGATCGAAGAGAGCAACCCAAGGCCCCTCCAGTGGAAGCAACGGTGTGCCTCCTTCAAGGCCATGACTGGGTTTAGGGATTGGGGTTTAGGGTTTGGGGTTTAGGGTTTAGGGTTTTAGGGTTTAGGGTTTTAGGATAAAGGTTTGGGGGTTCGGGCTTCGGGAGTTTTTGGTCTGATTTGGGGTTCGGGGGATATCTGATGCCGTAGCGGTTTGGGCTTGCTTTCGGCTTTGATTGGTGCATATGTGGCTGATACTGTTGATATTATAAATCCTGCCTTACCTTAAGGACCCTAAACTCTGGGAATTATGGTATATGCTGTATGATGGGTAGTGCAGGATTTATATCATCAACCGTAGCTCCCGCATATATGGCTGCTATACCCATAGGCCCCTAAGTATTTCCATTTTCTGGTTTATATGTAGAACCCTATAAGGTAATCCCAAAAAGGAACTACCTAGAGGCGCTTTGAGGGTTTGGCTCGCGGCCTAGACTCCCCATGGTCTCTGAACTTGTTAAGTTCCGCAAAAACTAAGCTTCGAAATCCTCTTTGGGACCCTAATCCCTAAACCTTAAAACCCTAAACCCTAAACCTTAAACCCTGAAACCCTAAACCATCCTAAACCCTAAAACCCTGTTTGGGTTTAGGGTTTTAGGGTTTAGGGCTTAGGGTTTAGCAATTTGTGTCCCGAAGAGTCCTACTTACCTACATTTTGCAGAGTAGAAAGTCGGGCTTCAGTAGTAGGAGTTACCGCGATTTGTACTGATATTGTTATAGTTGTTATTCTTATGATGCTATGGGTATAAGTATCCCTCTATATCATGCAGGGTTTACTAGACTCTCATCAATCAAAAAGTCTCTGGGAGACTTACTTGGTTGTTTGTGTAAAGACGCACTAAACCAAAACCCCTAAACCCGCAAACCCTAGACCCTAAACCAAAACCCAAAACCCTAAACCCTTAACTCCTAAACCCCTATATAAATTCTAAAACCCTCAACCCCTAAACCCTAAAGCCCAAAGCCCCTAAACCCTAAACACTTGTTGTTTGCTTAGCTTGTCAGCGGTGGGAGAGTCACACCCTGCGAACCGTAGCCCCGACATCAACAGGCCCAAGCTTCGAATGTATGGTGTAGGGTCTGCGGGATTTCAGGGTTTTGGGTGTAGGGTTTGTAGGTTTTTTAGGGTTTAGGATTCAGTGTTAAGGGTTCAAGGTTTCCGGTTTGGGAATATGCTGTTAGGGTTCAGGGTTTAGAGTTTAGGATCATGGGGTTAGGGTCAGGTTTGATTTGGTGTTTTGGGTCGGAATCTAGGACATTGTCAGGTGGGTAGTTACCGTTATAGGAGCCTTATAGAAGGTCTATAATATACCTCATAGAAGCCTTAGAGAAGCCTCATGCTCGGGACCTGGTCCCCCCAGCAGTACTCTTTTGCCCTTTTCATGTCGGGGTCTCCTTACCCAGAGGGTCCGGGTGCCCAAACAGCAAGGTTTTAAGTCCCAAAATCCATACTCTGAATGGTTTTTGGTTTTTGGACCTTGAAACCATACTATTTGGGTACTTGGACCGTTGGGGTTTCTAAACCCGAGTTTTAGGAGAAAACAAAGGGTACTGTTTATGTTAAGGGGTATACTGAAGAACCTAGTCAAGGCGCCATAGTAGGCATGTATGTATATGTATTTATGTCTGCTATTTAAACACGTAAGCGATTTAGGGTTAAGGGTTTGGGGAATATATAGCTATGTTTCCATATGTGCATATATTATATGTGTATACACACATACACGCATAGTATATAAATACATGTTAATGTCATGTGCTATCCTTATCATGGCAACTGAGGCTGAGTTCCCTGACAGGAGCCCCCAAAGCAGGTTCACAGGCTCGGTTCTTGGTTGCGGGTTTCGGCTTTGTGTGCAGCATTTGCCACAGGAGGGTTTAGGGTTAAGGTTTAGGGTTTAGGGTTTGAATTCTGAATTCTTCCAGGCGTGTTGCTCTTGTGTCGAGTAAGACTTAACAGGGCTTGTAAAGGAAACCCTAAACCTTAAACCCTAAAACCTAACCCCGAAACCCTAAGCCCTATTTATCGGAACCCTGAACCGAACTTCTCGCTGGCCAGGCGCAGACTACAGCGCTTCATCCCCGGATTCGGGGCTTTTCTGCCGCACCCGCCTGCGTAGTGGCTGATTTCCCAGAGACTCCAGATCCCTGTATACCTTAAAGGGTTTAGGAGTTTAGGATGTTAGGGTTTAGGGTTTAGGGTTTAGGATCCCTGTACCTAGGTCCCCCAATAGTACAGAGAGCCCAATACCCCTTAATTACGGAATATACCTTAATTTATAGGGGCCTTAATGTTATGATTTAAGGTATATTCCTTAATTAATGGTTTTGGGCTCTCTGGGTACATACCCACCTTAAGGACGAAATGAACCCTAAAAGGTTTTAGGGTTCATATACCATATTGGGATTCATGGTATAAGGTATAGGGCCCTACTTTTAAGGGTCATTTCGTCCTTAAGGCAGAGGGTCCTTTTACACTACCATTACGGAACTAGGTCCCAAAAGACCATCCTTGCTATGGTTTTGGGGGACTTAATTCCATGATACTGTTGATGATATTAATCCTGCATTACCTTAAGGACCCTAAACTCTGGGAATTATGGTATATTCCTTATAATGGGTAATGCAGGATTCATATCATCCACCGTAGTAGTATATATGGACAACTCCAAAACAAGGGATAGTGGAGTCTCCAGGTCAACCGCTGGAAAGGATGTCGAGAAACCCGGTTGCCGAATACCTGTAACGACAAGGTAAATAGTATATGGGCACATGGATCTCTCGGAATCTTGAAACGAAAACTATTACAGCAGAAGCCCAAAAGTTGGAAACCCAATAGCCTCAATCCTTAAGAGTAATGCACAGGGGAATCCCAGCACTATTGACCTTTATCCGGTTTCCAACTTTTTGGGGTTTACCATAGTTACCTCCCCTCAAACTTCAAACCCCGGACCGGGTTGCAGAGGTGACTGGCTTCTTAGGGCTGGTTCTTGCTCGCTGAACGCGTTAGGGTTTCGGGTTGAGGGTTTAGGGTTTGGGGCTTGGGGTTTAGGGTTTAGGGTTTAGGGAGTTTCGGTTTAGGGTTTAGGCTTTAGGGAGCTTCAAGAGAATTCTGCATTCAGCAGGCTGGTTTCGAGATCTTTCCTATCTGCAAAAAAGGTCTTTGCAGGGTGGTGCTTCACTCATAGCAGCCTTCATTGTCCCTATACCCATAGGCCCCCAAGTAGTTCCTTTTTGGGATTACTTTATAGGATTCTAAATATAAGCCATAAAAAGGAACTACTTAGGGGCCTATGGGTATGGCTTCTGGCTCTTTGACTGAGCATTTTGGGCGCCACCCGCACTGAGACCTGCCAGGACATGTTTTCTCCGGCGTAGGTTTTCCCAGTCTTCGGGGTTTAGGGTTTAGGTCTTAGGTTTGACGTTCACGGAAGGCCACCCTACTACGGTGTGAGGCTGCAAGGGTAAGTGGGGTATCAGCCTAAAGGTTGGGATCTTATGGTAAGACTAACCCTAAACCCTAAACCCCTAAACCCCTAAACCCCTAAACCCTAAATCCCTAAACCCTAAAACCCTTTAGGGCTATCTTCCCTAAGGGTCCCATGTGCACAGATAGTATAAGCTTTGGCAGGCCTTAGAGCAGTCCCTATATATGATACGGTTTAGGGTTTAGGGTCTAGTGCCTCTATAGGTGCCTTGAGGCCAACGCATATATCACTGGTGATGATATAAATCCTACATCACCCACAATCAGGAATGTACCGCAATTCCCATAGTTTAGGGTCCTTAATGTAATGCAGGGTTTATATAAAACTCTAAACCCTAAACTCTAGACCCTAAACCCTAAACCCTATGAATCCTCCGGGATGTATATCATCAACAGGATTTGGGTACCTGGACCCTTCGGGTTTGGGAGTTTGTCATGACACGGGTACGTCTGCTTTGAGGGGTTCCACACAGGGTTTAGGGTTTAAGGTTTAGTGTTTAGGGTTCCACACTGTGGTGTGTTTGTACATAGCGTGAGCGGCTCCTCTGTTCTGAGTGGTGCGAGCACTGCTTCGTCAAGCACGTGGCTACTGCCCAGACTGCCGCACCGCTTTCGTGATGTGCGTTGCATGGGACTTTGAGGGAAGCCTGGTTCCTAACAACTACTAAGACCCCTATAATAGGGATCTGGGTTTAGGGTTTTCGATTCTTGTCAGAATCAGAAGATCCAAATCCTAACCATAAAAACGGATACCCTAAGCCCTAAACCCTAAATTTTAAGCCCTAAACCCTACTCCACCAAAAAAAGGTACTGCGTACATTCCACGGTCTCGGTTGCTGGCCTGAGCCCCATACCAGCCCGGAAACTTAGAACCCAGACCTCAGCAGGACAGTGGGTTTACGGTTAGGGGTTTGGGGTTTAGGGTTTGGGGGTTTGGGGTTTAGGGGTTTAGGTGGGGTTTGGGGTTGGGGTTTGGGGTTTAGGGTTTAGGGTTTTGGGTTTAGGGTTTAGGGTCTCCTAAGGAGCCATGTAGCCAAATAGCATATACTTTGGCCCCGAGGTGCTTGGGCAAAGCATTTAAACAGGGACCATGTCGAGGCGAAAGTATATGCGTCCTAGGTAGTTCCCCTTAAAGGGACCCTTCTTAACCCTTTAGAAGGCACCTTATCGAGAGGGTCTATATCCTCAAGGGCTCCCTTAATCCTAGCTCCCAACACCATTTGGGTACATGGACGATCAGGGTAACCTGTCATAGAGGACTACCGGATGTAGTAGTCATGTCACTAGAAAGGCATAGTAAGGCAACGAAACACTCCTAAATTACTTCTAACTCTGACCAACAATTTCATAACCCTAATTAGGCCCTACATTACTTTACGATGACCCTTGAGCCTCAACGAGCTCTCAACCCCAATCCTACAGTCCGAAGTCCCGGATCACAACCATCACAGAAACCTCAAAGTGTGCTAAAAGCCTTGAAATCCTACACCCTGAAGGGTTTAGGGTTTAGGGCTTACTAAATATCCCAAACCCCTAAAGACATTTTAGGGCTTGGGGTTTGGGTGTTGCTTTACAGCTGCAGGGTTCATGGAATGGCTTGAGGCGAGGTTCCGTGCCTGAGCCTGCTTCCGGGTTCGCAACCCCCTATACTTTGGGTTTAGGGTTTACGCTTTAGAGTTTAGGGTTTACGGTTTAGGGGTGTAGGAGGGACGGAGCCAGCGGCAGAGTCTCACAGGCAGGCATTAGGGCCATACGGGATTAGGGTGTAGGGACAGAGAGCGGCGCAAGCAACAGAGCACCCCTGTAAAACCCTACCTTTTTTCAGGGCTCCGAATATGATTTTCCTGACAGGCGTCCGACAAAAGGTAGGTCATTCGGGTGAACCCCAAACCCTAAACCCGCAACCGTCAAAGAAAGCCAACTCTGAGAGAGGCGCGCTGAGCCAGAGTAGGAAAATAGGGGGCGTAATACTTAGAATATTATATTTTTTTACTAAGGGTCCCTTTAAAGGGTTCCTTAACGGGTTCTATAAGGGCGACCATAAGGGTTTAGGGTATAGGGGCCTTAATAAACAATTAGAATAGGGTTTTGGGGAGGTATATTTTAACTTATACAAAGGAGCCGCCAAAATAGTACTGGTTAGTATTTAGGCCCCTATATTCGCATATATAGGGGGCCGAAATAATTACCTAGATTATTCCTTAGGGTTTCTTGCTATAAATATATACCATAAAGGAGCCCAAAATCCTATTCGAACTATGACGGCCCCTACTATAGAAACCTATTTTTTTTGAGCTCTTTAGGGATCCCTTTAAGGAGCGTATTTAAATCCCTGTATTAGTTTTATAGCCGGTCGAGGCTTCCCGGTTCGTTTGTTGGATTTAAGGGTTCAGGAGCTTAGGTGTTTAGGGGTTTTGGGGTAGGGGTCAGGGTTTAGGGTTGGGGGGGTTCAGAGTTTACAAGGTTTGGAGTTTAGGATTGCAGGCTTGGTGTTTAAGATGCTGTTTGGGTTTTGTGCAGGCTCTTTGGTTCAGGGTTTAGGCTTATCAGCACCAGAGCGGCGAGAGAAGAAACATTGTCAGAGCATGTCAGAACAATCCCAGCAGAAATTTGAAACCCCGGACCGGACCCAAACCCTGGGCTGCAGTCCGACATCCGCCTCTGCTTGCTTTTCGGCACCGCACTGGGTTTAAGGTTTCGGGTTGAGGGTTTATGTCCCATGCGCCGGGTCAAGAAGCACGCTGAACATCTCGTGCTTCCTCGACAGCAGGATTTTCCATTGAAAGTCGAGCCCGGCCCCTGTAATTCACTGACTGCAACTTCTGTGGAAGACGTGGCTGAATTTAAGGTTTGAGGGCTGAGACTTTGTTTATGTAGTCTTTGTGGCTCGGGCATTTCTTCGCAAGGCCCCGAATCGGAAGACCCTAAACCCTAAACCCAAGGTCTGTCTGGGCCCTTGCACAGCCTCAAAGCCTACCCACCAGTCAAAATCCCAATCAAACTGCCCAGACAACCCTAAACCCTATAAATCCTATAAACCTCAAACAACCCCAAACCCTAAATCCTATAAACCTTACATGCCCAAGCCCCTGTAACCCCTCAACCCTAAACCCCTTGAGCCCTAAACTTCCAGACCCGGGCCTAAAGTTCTGATAAGAACAGCTCTAGTTAAAGGGCCTGGGACTTTGGTTATGATCAGGTGGTTATATACTTCTAAAGGCTTATAACCCAAGCTCTAGGTAAATGGAACTTTTAATTTGCTTCCTAAGTCCCGTTATTTTCCAGTAGACCCTTTAATGTTGAAATGTGGATGGTTTGGGGTGGCTGGGTGTCCCGACACCCTCAAGACTTAGCCCAAAGCCCTCAACCTTAAACTTTTTCCACTTAAACCCGCAATCCCTCCCCAGAAGCCCCCAAGAGAAGCAGCCAATCCCCGTATAAAAAAACAAGGGACAAAAGCCCTGTAAAGTTTCAGAGCTGGGGGGTCGCCATTAATTCTGGTGTTAAAGACCCTGGTTTAGCGTTTAGGGTTTAGGGCTAAATGCTGCATCTTCCTCCAAATGTTTAATGCAAGCTTTCCAGGCACGGTGTGTGTGCATGAAGAGCCTGTCGACTCTCCCGTCTGCTCTCCCGAAGTATGACAAGAGGTTTAGGGTTTAGGGTTTAGGGTTTAGTGTGACAACGAAACACGCGGAACTTGCCGCGGAACCCTTGCGCGGCGATGTCCTTTACACAAGTCCTTCGATCTTGCAGGGAGCGGTGTTTCAGGTACGTAGGTTGCAGACTTGCACGTGTGCAGTCACACATTGGTTACCCGACATATGTACCTGTATATGCATGCATGCGGTTCCGCATGTTTGTATACAACATGCATATGTGTCCATGAAAAGACACTCACAGAGGTTGAACTACATGAGTTCGTGTCTAGATCACACTACTAGTCTGCCGGCTTTTCGTGTTGGGTTAAGCACGTGAGGTTGAGGGTTTACCCCTAGAATTGTTTAGGGTTCAGGGTTCAGGCTTTAGGGTTTAGAGAGAGAGAGAGAGAGAGAGAGAGAGCGAGAGAGAGAGCGAGAGAGAGAAGGCCGAAAAAGATTACCTAAACCCGCTTAGAGCTTTGGAGTTAGGGCAACCTTCACCTTGTTAGGTTACCACTATAAAGAGAAAGCGATACGACAAACGCACCGGGCCCTAAATCTGCAGATCCTCGACTCACGACAGAGAGAGAGGGAGAGAGAGAGAGAGAGAGAGAGAGAGAGAGGGAGAGAGAGACAGAGGGAGAGTTGTTTATACGTATACCGAAACTCATCAGACACCCGAAATCCTTAACCCCGCTTCACTTGACAAAAGCGAAACTTCGGGATCTTAAGATTGGGAGAGAAAGGGAGAGTACCCAGACCTTATTAATCAAAGAACAAACCCTAGATCATATTGGGGATCCTACTATAGTGTAAGGTAGATTCCTTATAAAGTGAAGGGAAGTTAAACCTTAAACCCTAAATAAAGCCCTAAACGAGAGAGAGAGAGAGAGAGAGAGAGGAGGAGGAGGAGGAGGAGAAGGAGAAGGAGAAGGAGGAGGAGGAGGAGTAGTAGTAGTAGGTATACCGAAACTCATCAGAAACCCTTAACCCTAAACACGATCTAGGGATCTTAGTATTCCCTTAGCATCAAAATAGCTTAAAAGCCTCATATCATAGGGTTCTTTGGGCCCAACAGCCTTCAACTATGAGTCCTTTGAGGGTAAGGGATTGGGAGAGAGAGGTTTAGTAGTAGTAGGTATACCGAAATTCATCAGAAACCCTAAGCCCTCAACACGATCAAGGGATCTCTTTTTCTTGGGAGAGAGTGAGGGAGAGAGGTTTTCTGATCACCGCGGGCAGAAGCCCCGGATGAGGTCCCCGGGAGGGCTTTTGTTGGGCCCTCGCGTTGGGGCCCGGGCTGCGCAGACTCGGGCTCGGGGCTATAACCCGAAACCCTTGGGGATCCAAAAACCTACCGTAGGGTGGTATAGGAGTTTGGGGGTTTAGGGTATAGGGTATAGGAGTTTAGGGCTTAGGGTGTAGGACTTAGGCATATCACACCAGCAAGACGTAGTCTTCCGTGAGGGGTTTCGTCCATGGCTTAACCCAGAGGGTCCGCATATACTACCATTATGGAACTAGGTCCCCAAGGCCCATCCTTATTATGGTTACGGGGACCTAAATCCATCATAGTAGTGTATACGGACCCTCTTGGTAAGGGGTTCTGAAAGATTTTCGGAGCAGCACTTCGGCCCCTCGCCCACAGGGTCCTAAGTACCTATATGGTAGAAAGATAGTGTTTCTGTTAAGTACCCTGAAGCCGAAGGCTCAAAATGGCTCAAAGGCCTAAACACCCTAAACACCCTAAACCCTAAGCCAAAACCCTAAGCCCTAAACCCTAAACACCTACACCCTAAACCAAAAGCCTGCCCTAAACCCTAACCCCTAAACCCTAAACCCTGATACAGTAGGGTCTGTGAATCGTTTAACTACTAGTCCTTCGAGCCTTACCCTAAGGGTCCATGTACCCAAGTATAGGCTTCCTTTAAGGGTTCCTTTAAGGGTACCATAATAAGGATTTAAGGACACTTCGGATAGATAAGGGTGTGCCCAACTAGTACATACTTTTGGCCCCTGAGTTCCTCTATGTTGGGTTCTTGTTAGGGGATTTTATTTAAGGTACCATAATAAGGAAACCACATTATTTACTATAGATCCCTATTATGGTAACTTAAATTAACTCCCCTAACAAGAACCCAGTATAAGGACTACTGTAAGGCTAGAGTTTATACTATTTAGGTACATGGACCCTTACCCTTAACATCAACATAGCCCAAAAGCCTTATATAATAGGGTCTTTGGGCCCAAAAGCCTTGAAATATACGTCCTTTTGAGGGTAAGGGTTAGGGATCAAGAGCTTGGGGTCTAGATTCTAAGGCACGGAGACCACAAAGGGCACACGACTTGAAGCACGGGAGAGGAACGGTTGACGAGTTAAAGCGTGTGGGGTGTAGGGTGACTTTGATTTATGGGTGTTGGGGTTTAGGGTTTAGTATTTTTTTGAGTTAGGGCTTCAGGTTTTGTTTTCTGTGGCAAGATGTGTATTCTCTTAGTTTTTGTGGTGAGCGTGCCGCACTCGGAGGAAGATCTTCAATATCCCCAAGCCCCGATCCTGACGTCTGGAGCCTGCAGCCTCTTCGAGCGACGCTGCTCTCCCACAACGCCCTTGGTTAAAGGACACTACAGGTGGGGAGTTTAGGGTATATAGGGCTTCTATAAGGCTTCTATAAGGTATATAGACCTTCTATAAGGCCCCTATAACGGTAACTGCCCACCTGAAAATGCCCTAGACTTGGTGCTGATGCCTGGGAGCGGACAGCCAGACGCTGATCCTTGAGAAAAAGGTGTCAGATGTCGAAGGCAGCAAGCCCAAGCCCCAAGGTGTGTATCATCGTCCGTCTTCTTATATATATATATATGTGTATTTATATATATATATATACATATATATACAGCTATGTATTGCTATGTATAGCTATGTGTAGATATTAGTATAGCTATATAGTTACTGCTTGACCGTTTGTTACTAGTGAACTTCAAGCCCCAAACCCCGAAAGGAACGTCGACTGATTAATCCGGCTTGATCAGGTCCCAGGCCTGGGTAGTATTCGGGAGACCCCTTCAAAGGGGACCCTTCTTAACCCTACTTGGAGGTTCATGGGTAGTTATAAGTGGGGTTATAAGTCCCCTAATCTGGGTTATAACTATAGTTACGCTACTTATAACTCCACATATAACTCCACTTAGAACTACCCATGAACCTCCAAGTACTTTATGGCTCTCTTAGAAAGGACCTTATTGAGAGGGTCCTATATACCCAAGCAATAAGAAGTATTCATCGTTTGACAAAACAACTCATAGAGCATATTAAAGAGCCGGTCGCCTAAACCCTAAACCCGGGCTTTGAGGCCGGCATGAGAATAGGACCCTCGGATGCTTCCTGTACCTTTTAGGGTTTAGGGGTTTAGGGTTTAGGGTTTTTTCATGGGTCGGGTTCTCAGTCCACAAGCCCTAAGGGCCCTAAACCTTGAGCCTTCGACCCTAAACCCTAAAGCGCAAGCAGACTCTCTCTGACTTCCATCCCAGCCAGACTTCTCCGGGCGTGGGGTTTAGGGATATAGGGTTCAGGGTATAGGGTTTTAGCTGAACAGCTATCCTTTATTTTGAGGGGTCCTTTGCCCCAGGCAACCTCTTGCAATGAAAACACCGCGACCCTCCGAAGCCTAACGCGGGTGTAGGGTGAATGATTCTTGTCTACTTGAAGGTTCGTGGGGCTGAGTAATCAGGGTTGTAAATACGTTAGCTATAGTTACAATGTTTGTAGCATCTTTAAGCCCCAATTACGGTACTTATCACCTTACTTACTATATAAGTCCCATCCACGATCCCCTAAAACAAGAACCCAACTAACCCTGAAGCTCCCGTTTGTAGAACCTTCATAGATCAATGTAAGGAAAGCTTTAAGCAAACCTTTCCGCAATCCTCATGGAATCCTACGTACTACGGCTGATGATATAAATCCTACATTACCCCTATATTAGGAATACGCCATAATTCCCATAGTTTAGGCTCCTTAAGGTAATGCAGGACATATATGATCAACGCTAAGTCCCATGATCCCCCAAGTAAGCCCTCAGCCTAAAAGCCCAGCTGAGACAGAGCACCCCTAAACCCTAAACCCTAAACAATGCCAGGTCATTTCCGCTTGGAGCATCTGAAGGGGCAGCGAGCCCTCCGAAAACGGATTCTGATTAGGGTTTAGGGTTTACCTGGACCCAAAAGGTATGTAGAATCCTAGCCTTTTTTATGGGTTTTGGGCCGTATGTTTACCTACTTCTGGGGGTTTGTAGGGCTGAAGGTTCTGAATCTCAAAAGTTAGCTCGGATCGAAAACCTGAAGCGCGAAGCCCTGGAACTCCGAGCCCTTGACCCCGAAATCGCTACACAAGCATGAGCTAAATAAACCCCCAAGCTTGGCTTACTACACTCTATTCTAGAAGGACTTGAAGAGCGACACTGGTCCTTGTCTCTTTTTTCATATAGGGTTTAGGGTTGGTTGAATTGGTTGAATCCGAAATCGAGCTCTCATATGCGAGCCTGAGCATGCTGTGGCCATCGCCACAGCATCACATTGGGGTTCTGAATCTTCGGATTAGTTGTTGCCCCTATATCCTAAACCCTAAACCCAACCCAAAAAACCCTAAACCCTAAACCCCAAAACCCCAGACCGTGGAAGTTTCTAGAACCTTGGTCTCCGGGTTCCTGCTTTCCTTGCAGGCCCCCTGAATCCGCCTTGCGTGGCGCTTTCACCCAGGCCCCCCTGCATGTCATAGTGGTTATATCATTGTGTGTACACACACATATATATATATGTATATATATATATATGTATGTGTGTACATATGTATATATATACATACATACATATATATATATATCAACTTCGGCATGATCATCAGTGCAGTAAGCCGTGCATGGGGCCTGGAAGTGCAGAGAGTTCTTGCAAGCCTGGCGAGCAGCCAAAAGAAGTAGTGCTGGAGCAAACTCGCCTTTGCCAGATGACCCTAAACCCTAAGCCCTAAACCAGATGCCTCCAACTCAGATTGCTGCCAAGTGAACCCTTACCACAAGAGCCACAACTCTAAACCCGAAACCCCAAACCCCCTAAACCCTAAATCCTAAACCCCCTAAACCCTCAACCCTAAACTGTGCAGAGGCTTTCGGTTCTGGGGCCATGGCTTCGGCAAAATCCAATCCCCTAAGGCCTCCACTCCACTTGGAGGTTCATGGGCAGTTCCCAGTAGGGTTATAGGGTTTAGGGTTGAGGGTTTTACGTCCGACAACATGAGCTGCCTTACTCATAATAGCCCCACTTGGAACGAAACCCTAAACCCTAAACCCGAAACCCTAAACCCTAAACCCTAAACCCCTAAACCCTAAACCCCTAAACCCTAAACCCTATATTACCTTTCAAGGAAACCCCACTTTGAAGTACCTACCCAGAGACTCCAAAACCCCTTAACTAAGGAATAGACCTTAAATTATAATAGGAACCCTAAGAAGATTTAAGGTATATTCCTTAATTAAGGGGTTTTGGAGTCTCTGAGTATGAACCTCCACGCAGAGGCCCCGAGCTCGATCCGCTGTAGAGTTTCAGGGTCTAAGCTAAGCTGTAGGTTTTTAGAGGGTTTAGGGTTTAGGGGTCGTTTAGTGTTGGTAAGGCTTCAGAGGTGGGGGGTTTTAGGGTTTAGGGTTTTTTTTTTAGGGTTTAGGGGGGTTCTAGGGTTTAGGGGTTTCTAGGGTTTAGTTTAGGGTTTAGGGTTTAGGGTTTACGGGGGATCAGTCTTGCGAAAAAAAGGGCCTCCAGACATGGTTGCATGAGCTATGAAGAAGCTATGCTCCCAGGTTTAATGGCAACACTGCTGCCATCATCACTGATTCCCAGGGAGCCCAATATCCCTCAATTCAGGAATATACCTTAGTTTATAGGGGCTTTAATACTATGGTGGAAGGTATATTCCTTAACTAAGGGGTATTGGGTTCTCTGGGTTCTAGAAACCTCCACATGGCAGCTGAATCATTGAAAGCCCTCGACCCTACAAACCTGAAGTCCCAGACCCCTAAAGCCCCCAAAAAAACTAAACCCCTACACTCCCCTACTTAGCCCCAAATAGGGTTTAGGGTTTAGGAGCCATACATCCTAGACCTAAAACCCTAAACCACTAAACCCTTAAACCCCTAAAACCCTAAACCCCTAAGCCCTCAACCCCTAACCCTGAGCCCTAGCACCAGAGGCTTCGTGCCTTTCATCCTACCCTACAGACTTCCCCCCCCCCCCCCACCACCCATCCGAAAAAGCCAGAAATCCCAAATTTAAGGTGTTTACGGTTTAGGCTTCAGGGTTTAGGGTTCAACTTCTGAAGCCCTAAACCCTAAACCAAGAGCCCCCTTCGAGTCCTAAAATCAAGAGCTTAAGGTAACCCTTCCTCGGCCTCTGCCGCCTTTGCTGGCGTGCCTTGTGCAGCTTTGGGGGGGGGTAGGGTTTAGGGTTTAGGGGTTAGGGTCTAGGGTTTAGGGTGTAGCTACTCTAAGCCCCAAAACCCCAAAACCCCTAAACCCTAAAACCCCTAAACCCCTAAACCC
>CAJNJA010007644.1:0-15989 GCA_905231915.1 Symbiodinium necroappetens
TCAGCCGCAGGCACTGAAGCAGCAGCTGCTGCTGCTGCTGCAGACACCGTTGCTCGTGCCTCAACAGCTGCATCAGCTGGCGGCTCAACCGCAGGCACTGCTGGCGGCTCAACCGCAGCTTCTGGTTTTGGCGGCGTTGGCGGCTGAGGCCGTGGTGGCGCAGCCGCTGCTGGCTCAGCATCTGGTTCAGCCGGTGGAGGTTGCGGTGCTGGTGTTCCGGCTCCACCGGCTTCTCGCACTGGCTGACCGGCTTGAAGCACTGCGAGTCCAGCAACTGAGTAGCCGCGCCTTCCTGCGAGGCCATTTTCCAAGGCCGGTTTCAAGCTAAACGGCGGCAGACTGGGAACCCAAGCGCTGCAGCAAAAACGCCCATCTGGGACATGGAATTTTGCTCGGGGACATTTAGCGACATTTGGCGACATGGGCCCCGGCCCAGATTGGGAGGGTCAAAATTGTCCGGCGACATTTAGCGACATTTGGCGACAACGGTCCGTCCCCGCGGCCCATGGATCTGCACGTCCCCGAAGAGTCATACATGTGTTGGCGACATTTGGCGACATCATGCTTCCCAGAACCACTGAAACGTCTGGCGACATTTGGCGACATCGGCCCCGGGCAGGATTTGGAGGGTCAAAATTGTCCGGCGACATTTAGCGACATTGAGGGTTTTGGCGTTGTGGACGATTTTCAACCTAGATTCTGCGGCACGACCGCCCCAATGGATGTTTTCCGAGGTCTGCGGCTCCACCGCCGTGGTGCTGAAACTCTGCGGCCTCCACCGCCGCGCGACGGAGCAGACGTGCAGATTTTCGTTTTCCATGCCTCGCTGGCTTGTCAGAGGTCTGGGTCGTTTTCACCCAGGATGGCCGCAGCCCCAGGATTCGGCGGCTCGACCGCTTGAGCTGCCTCGTCCTGCGGCACAACCGCAAGAGGCTGCACTGGCAGGCCCGTTGCAGAAGCAGACGGCTCGACCGCTGGAGCTGCATCGTCCTGCGGCACAACCGCAAGAGGCTCCACTGGCAGGCCCGCTGCAGAAGAAGACGGCCAAGGCGGCGGAACCGGCGCTTCTGCCTGCAGCGCTTGCGGCTCAACCGCAATGGGCGGCGCTTCTGCCTGCAGCGTTTGCGGCTCAACCGCAGTGGGCCGCAGTGGGCGTGTCCTCCGCGAGCTCCGCCGGTGAGCTCGGCGAATCCACTACAGCAGGCTCCTCCTCCATCGGATCATAATCCGGCGAGGAGTCCTCCTTGACCGCAGCTGGCGGCTCGACCGCCTCTTCGTTTGCTGCTGCAGCGGGTGCAGCAAGCGGCTCAACCGCTGCTGCTTCCGGCTCTGCAGGCGGCTCCACCGCTTCTGCAGGCTTGCTCGCAGGCGGCTCAACCGCTTCTGCCGGCTCCTTCTTTGGCAGCTTTGACTGCGGCTCCACCGCAGACGAGGAGCTGGAAGAGCTGGGCGTGTCCCTCTGGACGACACGGCGCTGCTGCGGCCCAACCGCCAATTTGCCGCCAATGCATACATGACCGTGCAGGTAACATGCGTGATGGCAACGATGCAAACACCTTTTTGACAGCGGTGCGGCTCAACTGCGGCGAGTGCAAAGCAAAGCATGCTCTGTTTTGCAGGGCGGCACGACCGCATATAATTATATATAATTATACATATATATACATACTGCAATTTCTGTTGCCGCACACCAGTGCAACTTCAAGTTGTGCAAAAATGTTGCGTTTTTGCCTCCCGCACAACTTCCGGATAACTTCCGGTTTTTGTAGTGAAATCTGCTACAAAAAAACACCGGAAGTTAGCAACTTCGATAATAACTTATTAACTTCCGCAACTGTAGTCAGAAGTTATACCAACTTATAAGTTGAGTTCACCCAAGACAGAACACAAGATAGCCCAAGATATAACAGGGGTTAACTATGCGCGGCCCTGCTAGTAGTGCCACTACAAATACTACTGTTGTGATTCAGGGCTAGTATCGGTATGCTATAAAATGCCCAATTGGGCAGTTTATGCCATGAACCTCCAAGTAGAGATCCCAGAAATATGAATAGTCTTAAACCAGAAACCTTGTGTATAAACCCAATAATTAAAACCTACACCCTGAACCCTAAGTCGTTCGATCTGCTGGGCTCTTCGCTGTTCTACCCGCCACTACCTCGGAGTTTAGAGTTTTGCGGTGGCGCCATGCTATCGGACGCCTGTAAGTGAAAAGATTCTGCATACATCCGTTGTGAGGGGTACGTAGGGCGCAAGGTCGTTTCGGCATGGAACAGTATTGGAGTTGTCGCAGCATGTGGCTTATGTGTAGTCTTCAAGTCTCTTCCCTGTGGTCTTTGATTGTTTCCGGCCAATGCCTGACAACATACTTATCACACATGCCTAACTACAGCAGAAGCCCTAAAATCCTGTACCCCACAGGCTTGAACAATCCCTCGTGCTGCATTTCTGGATAGCTGGATGGATCCTGTAGGCCCCTCTTAGGGTTTAGGGTCTATAGGGTTTTGGGTTTAAGGGCTTCGGGTTAAGGGTTCAAGGGTGGTTTGGTTTGCAGTATCTCTTCTAAGGGGGGCGGGTTGTGAGTCAGGGTACAGGGTTTGCTAGGTTCATTTTGCCGGACAAGTTTCTTTCCACCAGGAGATCGTGGTATGAGGCTCGGTTGTGTCCTTCGGGAGCTGAAGCTAACTTTGTTCATACACTGCTGCCGCAAGTCTGTTGTTGCGGCTGAACATGCACTTGCCCAATATCTTGTCCTAGCGACTAGGGCCGTCACCAGAATGCATGCTGCTGTTGTTAGTCTCGGGCTTGGAGGTCATATCGTACATTAAATACAATACATATATATATATATATGCATGTACATTTCCTTTACATTATGCATGGGGGTTGGGTTTCGTGCGTTTGTCCGACTAAGCCCTTCTGAGGGGATGTCTCTGTTGGCTTGAAAGCTCATGTCGTGAAGTGCGGCTTGCGGGCCCAGGTGCTCATTGCGCTCAGCGCGGCTTACATCAGCCACGCACTTGGTCCCTAATCCCGGGAGGGCCGTGTAGCTTGCGCATTTGACTGTATTACGGACTGCGCCCCGCGACTGCAAAAGCGCAGGGACAGCTCGACTTGAAAACAGGGTTTCTTTCTAGGGACATGATGAAACATTTCTCCCCAAATCCCTGAACCCTAACGACCCGAAACCTGTCCCATACCCCAAAACTCGAGAAGACCCCAACCCTAACGCCCCTAAGCCCTGAACCATGCAGGCTGTACTAACCCAGACTCTTACCCCAAAGGGTCCAAAGTACCTACTCGTTTATAGCAGACTGTAGAGTTTCTATATTAGGAAGAAGCACTATCATGATTTGGGGGGGCTTAAACCCTGCACCCAGCCCTCGTAGGTCATAAGGAGGCTGGAATCAACAATGTAACAATGACGATAAGGAGGGCTCAAACGCTTTATAGGTGGTCTTAAAGCTTGAATGCACTCAACAGCATCTGCTCATTACGTGGGTAAAGATGGGGCCTTTTTCCCTGGGCTACGCTTGTAAGGGATCTGGGTTTGGTGTCTTAGGGTTGATAGCCTCAGTGGTTATAGGACTTAGGAAGGATTTGGGAGCCGTGCCGCCGACGGTCTTGCCGACAGTGTATTGCAGGCATGGAGTAAACTATGTGGGATAGATGCAACACCTAAACTCAAGAGTGCTGAGATAATTCGTCATACCCTCCCCAACCCTAAGCTGTAGATTTAGACACCCTTGTACACCTAAGATATGTTACGCCTTACATGCTGAGCTCGGAAGCCCAGCAATAACCACCTCAACGGCACACACGCCTTCCCCCTCCAAGGCCTGTCCGGAACTTATTAATTAAAGTGATACCAAGCCCTACCCAGTCAGCAAACGGGGCCGAGGGGTTTCGGGTTCACTGTATGGTGCCTCAATGTGTCTCCTTAACGTCTCCTTACTTATACTTGTTTCTTGTCAGCCTTTCCCCTTCAAGCTTGAATCGAAACCACAAACCCGAAAGTCCAAATCCCCGTGAAGGGTCGAGGTTGTTTATTAGCGCCGTCTAGGGTTTGGGCTCTTAGTCTTAGCTTGGCCCCACAAAGCCAACCTCCTAGCCCGACGTCCTGGAATCGCTATAAACCTCACCCGACTGCCAAGGATATAACTATAGACAGGGAAACACCGACGAGGCTGGTGAGGGCTTGGGGCCTGTGGGATGCAGGATTTTGGATTCTGCTGGGGTTTAGCTGAGGGTCGGGATACTTCGTATTCCCTGTTCGTCCCTATAGAATCATGGTCATCGCAAGAAGGGGAACAAGAAGACGAATAGTAATAATATGTGCCGAAACCCCATGCTAGTTCATTATAGAGGCACCTTTAACTTTGTTAGGTGCAGTCGCACGGTCTTGGAGTTTCGGGGCTTTCGGAGTTGTTTAAGGGATGTCCAGGCTCTCCTTTGAGGTTATTTTATAGAAGTTTTTTGGGGTTTGGGGGGTTTAGGGTTTAGGGATCTCATTGGGTCTTGGGCTTTCTGTGCAATTGTCGTGGAAACAGTTCGAAGATCCCTCAACGAAGGGCCCCTGCCAGGGTACCCAATCGATTCTGAGGCATATTTCTTAGTTAAGGGTCCTTATTCAAGAAGAATATCAAAAAAATCCTCATAACGAAGGAGAACTACCTATTCCCTCGCCGGGACAAAAAGTATTTTCATCCCACAGGGCTCCAACAGACAAGTACCTAACGCAGGTGACGGGCAGGTCCTTAAACCCAAAACCTAGGTAGCAACTTGGGAAACTTGAAAAAATTCCCCTATGGTTTCTATAGAGGTACTTACGCATAAATACTTTTCAGGGCGCCAAAACTACAACCCAGAAACCCTTACCTACCCAACAGGTGGTCCTCGGATCTTTGTCTCTCACCGGCGTCATCATCGCCGCGGTCGTGGGCTTGCCCCCTGAGCTGCATTGGCGTAATATGGGGTCGGGATAATTTTCTGCAACATTGCTCCTTTGGGTTGCTTCTATTACATGTTCACTGTAGCAGAGACAAACCCTTACATCTTAAACCCTAAACCGTACTTGTTATTCTAGAGAGACATGGAGCTCAGCCCATGAAACCCACATCCCCAAAACCTTACCAGAGCCCCGCACTACACGCACAGAAACCCTGCTCTTGTCTCTGGGAAGAACCAATGGTGGACACTGTAGTGACCCACCATACCTTGACGTTGGAAGCCAGACTAGCAGTCCGGGTTCAAGGCTGACACCTGCGAGTCCTATTCAGGCTTTGGATACGCCCTAAACCCTAAGACCCTAAACCCTAAACGGGAGTCAACTGCTACATGCCACCATGTTTGCCCTAGTTCTTGGGATCTTAGAAACCGCCCTCCGGATCCGAACTCCCAGTGGCCGAGACGCTTCCCAGAAAGCCTAGTGCCCTCGGAAGTCTGAAGCACCTGTCTTAGATACGATTGATGATATATATATATATATGGATATATATATATATATATAGATCCTGCATTACCCAAAATAAGGAATATACTATAATTCCGATAGTTTAGGGTCCTTCAGATAATGCAGGATTTAGATCATCAGCAGTATTATACTAGCCCTTGTAAGCGCTAAAACCTTAACCCTTGAAAGCTCAAGGCCCCAAACCCTGCGTCCAGGTTCTGCAACATCAACATGCTGCAGGAGCTGCACCGGGTGAACCAAGGCGGGTAGTCTCTAGTTGCGAAGGAAAAAGAAGTCGGAATAATCAGTAGTAAGTAATAAGTACTACTGCAAATTAGGGTTCCTGATCATGACAATACTGTAATGGACATCGAAATTCTGAAGGCTTCCATAGTAATTGCGCAGTGCCGCCAGGTCAAAACCCCAAATTGCAACTGCTTGTAGTTCACGGCCTAGGGTCCAGGGTCAAGGGCTTCGGGCTCCGACCTTATAGGGATTAGGGTAAACGGGTACAGTAGAAGGACAAGAGCAAAACCGCTGGCCATCGGAAAAAGCGCGTTAAAGTCGCGCAGGAATAGAATCGTGTGTGTTTGCGTGTTTGTTTGCATGTTTGTTTGTGTGTATATATATATATGTGTGTGTGTGTGCGTGTGTTGCGTTTTGTGTCTCAATGCGTGCCCCTGAACCCTAAGATCCCAAACCCACAGTACCCCTACACCCTAGAAGCCCTAAAATCCGAAAGCCCGTAAGCCCTGAAGCCCTAAATCCCTAAAGCCCTAATCCCAGAAGCCCCGAACCCGCGAGATTCTCCCGTAAGGGTGCTGGGTCGTCGGGTTCCGGTTTGCGGTGTCCTGTGCTTAGATGGTGCAGGAGCTCTCGAACTCTTAAAGGGTTACTTGTAAGGGCTAGGGCTACCACAACGCTTATGTAGACGCCTAAAGATTTCCTTCTATTCCTTGGAGATCTTTCGGGTTCACCTTCAGACTATTTCCTACCCCAAAGACCTTCTCAAGCTACCAAGGCATGTATTTTTTATACTACGCGACCTACTAAGCTGGAAGTACTGCTATGCTAGAGGCAAGGCCTACTGCTTGGCCTTTGGAGTAGTATAGGGGCCTACTAGTTCGGCGGCTCCTTATTAGAATTGTACTATAATATGTCCCAAAACCCTATTCTAATTATTACGGTCCCTAAAACCTAAGCCCTAAAAGTAGCCCGTATAGAACCCTTTAAGGAACCCTTTAAAGGAACCCCCAAACCCTATTCTAATTTGTACGGCCCCTGTTAGTAGGGTTCGGAAAGTCAAGAGTGCGGAATCTCGGGGCTCCGTGTGTCCACATGTTTTCGATGTTAGGGTAGGGTTAGCTATTCAGGGTTTAGGGTTCAGGGTTTCGGGTTACAGGGTAAGAAACAGTTTCTATGGAATTTCGGGTAGGGCTGTTCTACGTAGAGCTTTGATGGGTCATGAAGGCCCTGCGGTAAAGAACGTAGAGCACCATACATAGGTCTGAACAATTAGCAGTTCTATCTCTTTATAACCGCCAAACACTTTTACGAAACATATATGCATGTATATGTATGTGTGTATATATATACATACACGTTATTATCATTCATTTGTCTGTATTTGTCTGGTTGTTCAAACATTGATGTTAATATTCCATATGCATACTATACGCACACAAGCATTCGTTTTATTTCTTTGAATATTTGTTCATTTTTAGGTATGTGTTGTCTGTTTTGTTTACCTATTATAGCCTGTTGATGCCATACTAATCCGCCATCCCAACACCTTGTCGAACTCTTAAAGCCTTCACACAGCCCTAGTTTAGGAGCCGTAGCAGGTGCCAGCTACTTCAACGTCTTAGCGTCGGAGGCACCGTTGCTGGCGGCTGTGAGTTAGGAACCCTCAGCGAACGGTTTGGGGCCCAGGGGTCTGGGTTTGGGCTACATCTGGTTTTAGGGTTTGGGGGTTTAGAGATTAGGGTTTGGGGGTTTGAGGGTTTGGGGTTAGTCCCAGAAACACGAATCTTGTTGGCGCAAAGCGCATGTCGAACACAGGCGTGAGCCACTTGAAGATGCACATACCTGACGCCGCTATTCCGACAGTCTTGTTTTTACCCAGGGCCCCAAACCATAGACCCCCGACACCCTGCCCCCTGAGGCCCAAAAAACGCTAGTTAGAAGCATGGCCAGATGGACAACGCGCCAAAGCTCGAAACGTTGTTCAAAGCAGAAACCCCAAACCCTAAGCCCTTACTTAAGCCCTAAACCCGAAAGCCAAACCCTCAAGCCTTATACCTTAACCCCAAATATCCTACCTTTTTAAGGACCTATATAAAGAAATCATAACAAGGAACCCTAAAAAAGGTAGGTTGTTTAGGGTCCAGGTAAACACCTTAAACCCCGAACCCTAGAACCAAGTCCGAAGCTCTTTCACCCTACGTCCCGTGGTAGACCTGCCAGAAGAGACTCTCAAGCTTAAACGAGCAACCCTCCTGCAGCCCAACATGCCTTACCCACGCTGGTAAATGTGTATCTAATTTTGTATGTATATGCATATTAGTATGTATATGTGTATATAGTTTGTACACACGCACACACACATACATATATATATATATGCGCACACACACCTACCTCTAGACTCTAGACAACTTATCTTTCGGATACATAGGCTTCCAGCATCTCCGGTTTGGCCCTCCAGGTTCTATGTGTGCTTAACCCTAAAACTCTACTCTAACTCTTGATCTCAAACCGTGATCCATAAGCCCTAAACTCTAAACCCCTAAACCCTGAACCCTAAACCCTAAACCCCTGAACCCTCAACCCTAAACCCCTAAACCCTGAACCCTCAACCCTAAACCAACAGAGGAGCTACGTCGGAGAGTCTTAGGCAAACCCTATGGCTCGGAGCCCCGCACCTGGGTTTATAGGGTTCGGGATTTGAAGTTGTGGGCTTAGGCTTTTGGGCTTTAGGGTTTAGGGTTGAGGGGTTCAGGGTTTAGGGTTTAGGGCTGAGGGCTTTAGGGTTTAGGCTTTATGGGGTTGAGGGTGTCGGTCTGTGGGTTTAGGGTTTCAAGCCCTGGCGCCGCGGCAGTCTGCGACGAGCAAGCTCGACGCCACTAGCCTGGTCTTCACCAACACAACCCGTGCCTTGGACTTGAGTTACCCTAAGGGCCCAAATACTCCAAGTTAGATCATAGGACTTTGGTTTTTTTGGCACCAAAATCCATGAATAAGGCTTGCTTGGAGCCTTAGAGTTAGCGATTAGATTTAAAGTCTACCTTAACGTACCATTATCATAATCGACTTTCTTGTAGGTTCTTATTATGAACCTTAGTAACCCTAAAATGGAGTTGATTACAGGGCCCCACAAGAGAAGCAGGTGAAGGAAGAGTTTCGGGAGGCGCTTCGGGATTTTGGGATTTGTTTGGGGTGTAGGGCTTTGGGATTTAAAAAAGGGTTTTTAGGGAACGGTCAGTGCTGTCCTAAACCTAAAGGCCCTAAACCATATTTTTGGGCTGTGGGGCTTTGGGTGGTCTCCCTTGGCTCGAGAGTTTAGGGGTTTAGGGGTTTAGGGGTTTAGGGTTTAGGGTTTAGGGGCTTCCCGGGTTAAAGAGGGCTCAGGATTAGGTGTTTACATGGACCCCGACCGGTATGTAGAATAGTGGTCTTATATAAACCAAGAGCCCGAGGACTATATAAGTTTATAGCACCAAAATGGAAAAATCTGGTCTTATATAGGTATCGCGCCACTATTTTTTCAGAATTTTTGGGGGTTTGGGCAGGGGTTTAGGGGAGGGTCCCTTTTAAGATACCCCGGCAGGCTCTACGCGTTTCGATCCTTCTGGGGTTTTAGGGTTTAGGGTTGGGGGGATTTCGGAAAGGAAGTGGCTCTAATCTATGAGCCCTGCATCGTAGGACATGGTAATGAAGCTCCTTGGGTTAAAGTCCCCTACCCTAAGGGTCCATGTACCCAAATAGTATATACTTTGGCCCCAATGTACCTATATATGGACTACTTTAAGGCCAATGTATATACTATATGAGTACATGGACCCTTAGGGCTAGAGAAGGTACCCCTGAGCACCTCCATGTTGTTTTGCACCTCGGGTTCCTTACAGACCCCATGAAACGTTTAGGGTTTAGCGGTTTGGGGCTTTTGGGCTTTTAAGGTTTAGGGTTTAGTTAGGGTTTAGGATTTAGGGGTTTTGGGGTTTTGGGTTTGGAGTCATTATATGCAAAGCCCGAATAGGCGGAGAGATCCTGAGAGCAAGACGAGGTCTCAGCACTGCAGAGTATTTCGGCCGGAGACTTGGACGAAGACCTGGTCCGAAACCACAGAGGGTGCTTTTGGGAGCTTCGGTGTTGAAAAGACTTTTTCTGATTTCAAATGGGTTTATAGCTACAGGATATCGGTGAGGCTGCCGGTGAGGGGTGAGGGGATGGTTTCGGGGTTTAAGACTTAAAGAGTTGCTTTCGGTTGTTTACGAAAACCGCTGTCTCAGGGTGTGAGAAGGTTTAGAAGCCCTAAACCTTAGGGCCTAAACCAAGCTAAGCTTTGTGTTCAGTCTGGTTTTCTTATTCAGGTGTAATCCCCAGCGGTGTGATGTCTCCATCCTGCGTACTCGTTCTTTCTCTGCCGCTCTTGCAAAATACTTGTTTCTTTTCTAGCCTTTCGTGTCTAGAACTCTGACGAACAAGAGAAAAGAAAAATATTCGCTAAACCCTAAACCTTAAAACCAAAACCCTAAACCCCTGAACCCTGAACCCTATAAGGTTTTAGAGTTCAGGTTTGGTTTCGTGGTAGGCCAAGCCATGCTTGCATGCACTTGGGTTTGACCTAGTCCTATTCCCGCTCTATCTATCTATCTGTCTATCTGTCTACCTGTCTATCTATCTGTCTATGTATATCTATCTATCTATCTGTCTGTCTCTCTATCCGTCTATCTACCCATCTATCTATCTGTCTATCTATCTGTCTATCTATCTGTCTATCTATCTGTCCATCGGTCTGTCTATCTATCTATCTCTCTTTCTTTCTTTCCATCTATTTGTTTGTCTGTGCATGCGGCAATTATCTCCTTGTCGTAAATACTTAACTCTGTCTGTCTGTGTGTGTGTGTGTATGTATGTATGTACCTTTCGACAACCATGATGGCCGTTCTGACACCTACGCTTTTGTACTCCGTCCCCGCATGAGGCTTTACGGATGCGAGTACTCCGGCTGCGACGATCTACTGTGTCACTCACCTGCAGTATGGATAGAATATTAATATTTGCTGGACGACAAAAACCTTGAATTGAGGAAGATACCTCACCATAAGTACAGTCTCGGGTATACTCCCACCGCATTTCGTGGGCTTCCCAGGCATTGACTGGACCTCTTTTGGAGTGAGCGCACAATTGCTGCAGAATTTCTGTTGTGGCATGTGGTTCTGATATGGTGCTTCTCACTGGGGGGTGTGGTTTGAGAACCAGGGCATAGTATACACAATTTCATGAAGCCATAATATGCTCGATTCAAAAACCCACCCCGCAGCCACTACGTCTTTGCAATCTTAGCTCTGAAGCCTAACATTTCTTTCTGAGTCGAACGTGCCCATGGGATCTCCAATCTTGCTAACTGAATCAAGACTAGTCACAGAGGAAGAGTCCTACCAACCGGAAAAAGGGCCGCCCGAAATACTTACGTTTTTCATGATTACGACCCAATTGTATATTGTTTGGGCATCCTTTCAGAGAAGCTTTTACAAGTAGTTCCACAAGCCTACAAGCCCGCATAGAGCATCCCAGCCATAAGTCCAAGAGCTTGACCCCAAGGTTGTATGGGCCCTAGACCCTTGCTCGTTTGCACTCCAAGCACGTCTCGAAACCCTAAACCCCCAAAAAAAACCTAGACCCTAAACCCTGAAACCTAAAGCTCTAAACCTTTATAAACCCTAACCCTATAAACCCTATTATCACTAAACCCCTACTGTAAAGCCGCAAGCCCGAAACCCTGAACCCCTAAAGCCCTAAACCCGAAGCACAAACCCTAAATCCTAGCGCCGCCCAGAGCCGAGCTTCATGAACCATAAGCCCTGCTACCCAGACCCTGAAAAGCCCTACCCTTTTCTTTTAAGGGACTTAGGGTTTTAGGGTCTAGGGTGGTTAGGGGTTTAGGGGTTTAGGGTTTAGAGTTATATATATATATATAGAAAGAAAGAGATCATAACAAGGAGCCCCTGAAAAGGCAGGTTCTTTTTGCGGTCCAGGTAAAACCCTAACCTCGAAAGCCTCTAAACGCCCTAAACCGTCAAAAAGCCCGAGGTTGCTCCTGTGAAGACGGCAGACAGCGACTTCAAGCGTCGCTGGCCCAGTGCTGCCTCTAGGGTTACGAACATAGGGTTTAGGGTTTTGTGCTTGGGGTTCAGGGTTTAGGGCTTTAGGGTTTATAAGGCTTATCGGGTTTAGGGTGGTTTAGGGCTTCGGGCTTTCAGGGTTTAGGTAGGGCTTGAGGGTGAATGTCTTTAGGGTTTGAGGATAATCTTCGAACTAAAATGCAGTAGACAAAGGCCTTACACGCGCTCTGCGGCGGTCTAGAGACTTGAGCTGTAGGGTTTGGGATCCAGGTAAGGGTCACAGTAGGATGTGCCGTACCCTCGAAGGCCAAGCCCCCGCACTCTCCAACTCCCCTCACGCGGTTCAGCCGAAGCTTCGCATCCCAGGTGTTGTCGGGTTGCGAGTTTAGGGACTACTTCGGCTAGCGGTTCACGGCGGGAGATTCAGTTTAGGTGTCGGGGTCAGGGTTCGGGCTTCCAGGTTTAGGATTTGAGGCTGGGCAGGATTTGCGGGAAGTCCTGCCGGCATCAAATTTTCTACAGTTTCGTGTCTGACGTCATAAAGTCATAAACTCGAAGACTACCAACTAAAACACGGTCCCAGAGCCGCACGTTTGAATCACTCAGGCAGGCCCCCCGCCCAAAGACCCGGAAATCCTACACACCTGTTGTTGCCATAAGTTCGCTCAAGAGTGTTGTTCGTAGATACAGCTCTTCAGCTACAGGCGGAAGAATAGCTCCGTATATGTTTATTTTCTGACACCTTGCCAAGAAAACTCTAGAGCAAACTTCTTTTCAGCTCAAGGTACATCTTGAATGACCTAAGGTCATATAGTCAGATAAAGCCTAAACCCTAAACCCTATAATGCAACGCCTACACGGCCAACACCCCTTCAGCCGGTCTACCTCCCAGTGTCCTCCAAAGCCCTACCAAGTCACACAATCTGTGTAGGCCGCCCACCCACCCACTTAGGGTTTTGGGTTGTGGGTTTTGGGTTTCCTAAACCCTAGACCCCTAAACCCCTAAACCCTAAACCCTAAACCGTACAGAACAAGCTTGCTCCAAATACTTACACTCAAATCGGCAGAGGCATTCAAGGACCTTTTAGTTAGGGCCCTAGGCCTCTTAAGGACCCAATAATAAGGTCCCTGGAAGCCTAGAAATCGGCAGAGGCATTCAATTCTGGGCCGCCGGCCTCAATTGCTGCGGAGGACAGGAGCCCTTCAAGCCGGGGCCCTTGTGGCTTTAGGGGTTTAGGGGTTTGGGGTTTTTTAGGGGTCAGGGGTTTAGGCTTTAGGGGTTTAGGGTTTTTTAGGGGTTTGTGGCTTTAGGGCTTTAGGGGTTTAGGGTTTTTTTAGGTGTTTAGGGGTTTTTGGGGGTTTAGTGGGTTTAGGGGTTTAGGGGTTTAGGGATTTTTAGGGGTTTAGGGTTTTTTAGGGGTTTAGGGGTTTAGGGTTTTAGGGGTTTGGGGGTTTGGGGGTTTAAGGTTCAGGGTTTAGGGTTTAGGGTTTAGGGTTTTTTTAGGGATTTAGGGGTTTAGGGTTTTAGGGTTTAGGGGTTTAGGGGTTTAGGGTTTTAGGGTTTAGGGGTTTAGGGTTTTAGGGTTTAGGGGTTTAGGGTTTAGGGTTTAGGTCCCTTGTGGGAGACTTGCTTCCGGGGGTGCTGGACGGATCTACAAAGGCTTAATATAGCTTTTATTAGTTATAATAAGGCTTAGGGGTGGTAGAAATTACGGAGCCAACAAGGGCGCACCGGCTTCTATAAGGTTCTACTACGATAAGGTTCTACTAAGGAGCAGTAAGTTTCCAGCCGCCTGGGAGGGTGGTTTCGAGATGCGTCGACGAAGTTCAGAAGCCTGGGCCGCCCGCGAGACTGCACCCTGGACTCGAAACCCTATAAACCTTACACCTAGACCATCGTTGCTTGCCCAAAGCCCCTTGCCTTACTGTCATTGGAATCCCAATTGGGCTTTCAGACATGTCATCCCGATGTTCGAGATCTCGCCCGAAGCCCAGGTGCGGCGACGCACAGAATCCGCAGGCACATGGTGGCCTGCTTCTTCCGGAACGCGACCAGGTCCGGTAGGGAGGAGCAATAGAGTTTTGGGATTCGGGGTAGGGTTAACGGGACGCCCCCAACTACCCTTTGTTCAAGCAGGATTCAAGCATGATAACAATGCTGCCCCATCTCCTTTCTTATATGACTTGCTATTCAGTCTAGTCATGAATACACCGGATGTCGATTGTACGGAGCCCTAACCATGGACATGAGCGACGGCTTCGTCTACTTGTGTCAATACTACGCTCTTTTGAAACGAGATACCTCCTTGCGGTCGTTCTAAGAGGGGAACGAGATAGGGGCACCGCATAGAAACGAGATCAAGTGCATTTATGACACGATGCAGTCCTATCTGTAGTCGAGGCTGAAAGCGACGTTTGTACGGCATGATTTGTGCAGACACTGCTTTCCGAACGATTGCTGGTACTTTGGGGTTTTGACATAGATGTTTGGAATGGCTTCGGTTAGGTGTTCTGTCATAGGCACATCTTTTATCTGTTCTGTCATAGACACTTCATTGGGAGGGAGTGCTTGTTGTTAGTCATGGCAACTCTTTCCAAAGCACGATGCAGAGTCACGGCCATTTTGGATGTGATATACTCGGATCGGAACGGCTGGAAACGAGATCCCATGCATTGATGGAGCCGGCCATGCAAGCCCATGTCCCATTCACTACTACTACGACGACTGCTACTACGACCACGGCTAGGATTCGAACCAGGACTATGGCTAGGACTACCATTACTTTTACTATCACTATTGCCAATGCTGTTACTGGAACTAGCACTAGTATTAGTGCTAGGTTGCAAGATTAAAACAGCTGCGACCAGCCATAGTTGAACGAGATCGAGAATGTCTGCCAGTACTTAATGATGAAACGAGATAGGGGCATAATATGGGCCCTAAACTAAACTTTATCTACTAGCAAGAGCTCCCTGGCTGAGGCCAGCTGTTTGCATACAGTGGCTTCTATCAGGCCGTTTAATGTGACACTAATCGGCTTTCTCTCGGATGCAGACATCGAAGGATTTTGTACGGCGAGCGTACTAAAACCACTATGAACCTTATATAAACCCGTAAACCAAGAGCCCGTGGAAGGCCAACAGCATCATGCGAACTCGAATACGCTAGAGGGAGGCAAGGTTTAACATTTTTACGCATACTACATCTACAAATATATGTATGTATGCATGTATGCATGTATGCATGTATGCATGCATGCATGCATGCATGCATGCATTTTTACGCATACTACATCTACAAATATATGTATGTATGCATGCATGCATGCATGTATGTATGTATGTATGTATGTATGTATATGTACAGACACATACCTGATATGCCCACAGACACACATATACATATATATATATACAACCACAAAATTGATAGGCTATACAGGCTATACTGTACCATTGCTTGGGCATAAGGGTCTTCAGCCATTGCGTACAAACACTGGAGCCAGGGCGGCTCCAACCGCAAGTTCTTCGAGAAGGCAATACAAGGCGCAGTCGACAAGTATGGCCTCGAGGCTGGGTTTTTTTTAGGGTTTAGGGTTTTGGGTTTTGGGGGTTTAGGGTTTAGGGTTTAAGCCTTAGGCGGGTTAGGGCCCAAAAGAGCAGCTGAACATAAGGGTCCCAGTGCTGGGGGCATACTGGAGCATATCAGGGGGAGTTTCAGAAAACCCGTTGTGAGATCCTGATGTTGAGATGTTCAGATGGTGGCGGGTGATCGTTTCTGGGCTTTGGGCATCTGACTTGGACCGTTTGTATTTCTTTTCTGCTATTTTGGGCTACAGGAAGCTATCATATTCGACGCGGAAGGTCCCAGGATTTCGCATCTGTGAGTTCGGGTTTGATCTTTGGATTCCCTGGTTTGAGGTCTTGCCTTTGGCTTCGCGAGTTCATCGTCGTCTTCTGTCTGGGGTGTATGTATGGCTTGTGGTTTCTTCCTGCCAGGTTTATTGCTGTTTTGCTTGATGATGACAGCCCTTTCGTCCGAGACCTCCTCCCTTTCTTTCTATTCATGTGGCTGTCCTGTCCCAGAACTCATTTCCTGAGTTGCTGGTGCCGTGGCTTCGTTTAACATTGCTGATCCTGTAGCTGTTTCTTGTGTTTTCGCTTGTGTTGGCGTCGTTGTCGTTGTTGTT
>CAJNJA010007645.1:0-15988 GCA_905231915.1 Symbiodinium necroappetens
CATCCTTGCGAAAACAAGCACTTGCCGTCTCTTCCTCGACTCAGTGGAATAGAATTTGCCCCCAAACCCTAAAGCCTAAAGCCTAAACCCCTAAACCCCTAAACCCCTAAACCCTAAACCCCTAACCCCTAAACCCCTAAACCCTAAACCCTAAACCCAATAGACTTTGCCTAAGATGGCCTCAGGGCCGGAGCCTGGGGCCCAGGGGGCAACAGATCTTCCCAGCATGACTGGGGGAATCTGACCCGGCTTCTAGCGCTTGAAAGGAGCCCCAAAGAAGGGATAAAACTCATGGGAAGAGGCTTTTGTTTGGCCTCCCTGGCTGAACTGTTTCGGCATATTGTCCAGGGTTTCAGAGCCCCCCAACTGCCAAGAGGCTGATGGCATTCCACCTTCATGCAGAAGCCTTGGTGATTCAGAGCAGTGAAGGATAAATGGCCAAAGCCACGGACACTTATGTTGCAGTACAGTGCTAAACAAACCTCATCCAATTTTGCAAAAATGATACGACGCCACATAGCCCGATCTGGTACACCAGAACAATACCATACTGTAGCCATACTAGAGTCATACACTACAGTACGCAACCCGTTGAGGATGCCACGGTCGAGTGTGGGTGGCGTCAGCTGCGATGCCGCACTTGACCTTCGAATGACTTGGTGGCATTGGGTAAACCTTGAACCTCGCGAGCGCATTCATTCATAGACTCGATTCGAGTCCGCTTCGTGGCTCCACTTTGCTGGGCCGCACTCCTCCGCCTTGCATACATTCGCATGCGGCGCAGTGCGCGGCAGATTTGAAGGCTGTTGTAGCGTTCCTTCCACGACTACGATGCGAAGGCTTCCCTTCAACGAGGCGATGTTATCTGGGGTTTGATTTGCTGGCATCCGTCAGAACAACTGCACATGCTTTTCCAACTGGCAGCAGTGGTCATTGCTCGCTTTCACATTGCACAACAGGCGATTTGCATATGAAGCTGCAGTTTCGAGGCTTGTGCCGTCCTCTGGTTGCTCTCTGTAACCATCCAGCCGTGTTTTCTTCTGCATAGTGGAAGCAACCTTCCGTGCAACACAGCTGTCAAGCCTGCCACAGCCTTGACGCTTTCGGATGTTGCGATGAGGCTGATTTTGCCGCTTGAAAGCGACCTTCGTCGTCATTCGCCAGCCGGTCTGGATACAGGCGAAGAGGAGCACACGAACGACCGACAGGACAACCCCGCAAGCCCAGAGGAAAGCCGCAGACAGAGCCGCAGGACCACAACAACGTCAACAAATCTGAGCCCACGGACACGAGTTGCCACGCAGCCTCCAGGAAGCCAGGGCCTCGCTGGCCACATCATGCAGACTAAATATCTGTCTTCTCGAGCAACCATGCAATGACCTAGTGATCCTTCGATGCTGACGAGCTGCGCTCATCGTCGCTTTCCCAGGAGCCTGACAAGATTTTCATAAAAATACTGAGGGACTACTGGGCCTCCTATCCGGCTCTCCCCGAACACCCGGATGCCAGGCCTACAGAGGGCGGGGACCATCGCAAGATATCGTCGTCCTCCACAAAAAGCAGTGAGGACGGGCGACCACAGCGCTTCGGAATTTGGACCCTTTGGGAGACGGCTCGCTGACAGGCTACTGCCAGGCCAGTCCGTATCCGCGCCTTGTGCCGTGCGCGCGTTGGAAGAAGACAGGCTGAAATGAGAGAGTTTCGGGAACACAAGCCAGCAGACTGAATGCTACATGTCGAACAAAGACACGCAGTCGAAGCATGAACGTTGCGTCTGAACGCTCGGTCCTCGCCGGAGGTCTCGCCCCTGTCCGTGTCCGAGTTATAAGCCTTCGGCTAGCGTGCCGTGCGTACTGCTGATAAACATGCGCTGCATAGAACCGTCATGCGGCAGAAACCCTGCCACCCTCAAACATAGGCACACAGGTCCTCTTGCATGATCCGCGAAGCAGCCACCACGGACGGCGGGTCAAGCACCGGGGCGGCAGAAATCTGGCACTGCTGTGTTTAAGGGCTTCATTAGCAGCTAACAGGTAGCTACAAGAAGCTGCAGCTGTCATATCGCGGGCTTGAGGGTTCAGGCTGCACCTGCGACTTTCTTCCTTCTTACTTCTTGCTGGAGCATAAGACCATGAGACTCTGTTCTGAGGATAAGGTGCACCGTGAGGGTCTGTGCCGAAGGAACATAAAAGGAGGCCTCCCCTCGCTGGGGCTTCAAAACCGGCCGTGGGCCCGTCGACACGGGAGGTCGGACCTCAAAGCGGAAAACTTCCAGAAAAAAAAATAGCCCCGCTTGTTTTTGCAAGGGTTATGGGAGGTCCCACCCCTCCCCGGGCTGCCAGGGCGCTTTGCGAGGAAGGGCCGGCTGGTGAACAAGTTGAGATTGCTCCTTCAGAGCTTTGGGTAAGAACATGCAAGAACCCTGTGATGCACAGTCTTCAACCGATGCTGTTTCAATCCCACGACGGGGTCTTCGCGGGCCCATGCGCGTGTGCTCCCAAAGATTACACAGACCGTGGCCTTTTGAGCAACTCGCTGTGCCGGCTGCGGCCTCAGCTCTCGCAGGTCTCACTGGGACGAGAAATGCCGCAACGGCTGCTTGACGAATCGGCAAAAATGGGGGTTTCCCAAAATAGGGGACAATATAGTAGGATCCTTATCATAAGGACCCCAAAAGAGGGTACCCCTTAAAGTCGGAAACTCCCAAATACTGACTGTGAAAAAGTACCAGCAAGGTCTGCAGTGGCCCAAGCGGCTAATGCAGCCTTTGGCACATGTGGCAAAGTTTGGTAAGACTTCCAGCGGCAAGGTCAAGCCTCCAAAAATAAAATGCGCACAACAATGGTGCCGGAACGCTTTGGCAGTGTCGGAGGCCGCGCCGGCGCCGCGTCATCTGCACGCCGAGGGGGGGCCTAGCCCAGGAGAGAAGGTTCTGGCTATGCCTCTCTAAGCCAAGGGTTACGGTTGAGGGTTTAGGGTTTACGTCCCTACTAAAATACCATCAAAATACTGGTCAACTAGTATTTAAAGAATACAATGCGGATGGCTCCTGCACCTCTCTAAGGCTTCTACAGGCATCCGCAAACAAGTGGAGTCAGCAGACCACCACCCCCATAAGTCTTCTGAAAGGGGAGAGAGATCCTTGAAGCAGGTTGAATCGAGACTGCACATGTGCCCACACCTCGTTCGCCCGAAGTCGGTATGGGGTCTGTGGCTGGGACGATGCCCTCGCCGCGGCTCGCGCAAGGGCCTGGGAAACTTGTGCCGCTACTGTGCTCGGCTTGGGAAAGGACGACCTCCTTCTGTGTGTCCTCCGGCCTGCGCCTTGGGCGTAGGCCAGGATGGCCAGGAGGCTGCCCCCGTCGGCCAAGCAGACCAGGAGGATGCCATGAGGCTCACTCAACGGACTCTCCATTCGGAGAGCACAGAGGAGGTTTAAACGTTAAAGCCATGAATGCCCAAAGGGATATCACTCGGACTGCAAGAATTGAGACCTGGCGGGTGCCTGCACTGCCTGGCTTGCGTAGATTACGACTCACACTGAACCCAGAGCCGTGAAAGGCAATTCTTTACAGAGTCGACATCTCAAGCGTGTTGTAAGGCAGAGGTTTGACATTCCATTGCTCTTGTCCGCGTAAGAAACGGCATTGGAGTGCCTGAGTCGCACGACATGACAAGGGTCCGCACGGATGGATCTCCCATGCGCAGGTTGAATTGTTAAATCCCACCTCGACCTTCCTCTTGACATCCGCCAGGTCGTGTCGAACAGCCTGTGACGACACGTCTCGTCACAGTCTGGGACCGCGCAAGCGTCTGCAAGTCGAGAACAACGACAGAAATTCACGTGCAGGCCGATCATTTCTGTTCCACACCATGAACAGCTCCGACCGCAGAGCGTCGATCAGCTGGAAGACGTGTCGGAAACTGCTTTCAATGATGTGGGATGATCGTGCTGGCAAGCCAAGCTCCAATACGCTAGAACAGTGCAGCATGAGTTGGTGAAATTCGAGAATTACTGGCCCGTTGCCGAAGACAAGCCTCGTCCATCTTCGCAGCATCCTCCAGCTGCAAGATTCTGGCTTCATCGACCTGACTGTCAAGGCTGGACAGCGAAACTGCCGATTCTCTGGCCCGTCAACACATGAGTGCGAGCAAGCACCCTGAACTTTTCCTGCCCATGCAGGCATGACAAAGATTTCTGCGCCGGAGGCTGCAAGCTGAGCACGAGGCCCACTTCTCTTTCGCGTCTTGAACTGCATCCTGAAATCTCAATAAGCAAAGGTCCAATGCTCAATTCTCGCAAGCTCGAAAGACGATCAAATGGTATGTTGTCGAATCTAGTGGGTGCTCAACACTGCGTACAATTGGAGCGTAGTGCTGCAGCGGCACAAAAACAAAGTCTGGAGGAGGGTGTCGGAGAGGTGCCTCCACTTCTGCAGTGCCCTTGGCCTTTGCTTGCTGCATGGCCTCGGAGACCTGGCAAAGGAGAAAGGGGGCGTCCACCCCTAAACCCTAAACCCTAACCCCAAAACCCTAAACCCTTCCTGGAGTGCGTTTTCAAGCAGAACCTAGGAGTTTACGGTTGAGGGCTCGGGGACGAAGCTGGGAGCTGGGAGGCTTCAAGGCCCAGAGTTCAGGGTTTGGGGTTTAGGGGTTTAGGGTTTAGGGGTTAGGGCTTCGGGTTTAAAGGTTTAGGGTTTAGAGCTTAGGGTTTAGGGTTTAGGGTTTAAAGGTTTAGGGTTTAGGGTTTAGGGTTTAGGGTTTAGGGCTGGAAGCTTCGCCCGGAGCCTGAGCCTGGACCTCCGAGCTGGTGTTGCCCAGAAGCCTCGTCGCACAGTGTCAGACCGCCCTTGTGGCGCACTCCGCTGGAGTTTTGAGCATGAGTTCCAGGTAGATCCGGGAGTGGTGCATAACTTCAGGCAGATGCATCTGCTAAAGACCTAGCGTTGTGTCAGGATGGTTTACCATTGCCAGTAACCGAAGACAGCAACGGAGAAATATGCATTGTTTAACCGTGGCCGCAGTCGTGGAGGGAACGACTAGTACCTAGAGTATGGTTACAACTGCATCTGTGAGCTGCTGCATGCCACGGATCACACTTTGAACGTCTCCAATGGAAGTCGCCCTCCAGCAGTGGCACAGTCTCTCGAACGCCTACTCCAATCCACGGACACCTCAATACTGGAGGCCCGAGCACCAGGTCTTCCTCCCACCCCAAAAAAAGCGCCAAATGATTCCGGTGTTCCGGAAGCCCTCAAAGCCCCAGCTGTGCTTCAAGCGGGCTCTCGGCGCTCTCCACCTCACATTTGTCTCGAGAGCTTACGGGAGGAGGAGGAGGAGGAGGACGCTTGCCAACATGCCAGTGCTAGATGCTTGACTGAAATGGAGGCTCATGACACATTTCCTACCCCAGGCTTTCACAAACAGCCGTCGCTCGATTCCACCCACACAATCGAAGCCCTGACCCTAAAACTAACAATGGGCAAGAACAAACGCTTCGTGCAGCCTGGCCTTCAACTCGGGGTCCTCCGTCGCCTGCGGAGAGCAGCTGAGAAGAGCCAGCACTCTCCGGCTTGCATCGCAGCCCTATTACAGGCCATTATTGCAGATCGTAGTTTGTTGAGGCATATTATCGTACCTCATAGTAGATTAAAGTATGCTATCGTATATTGGAGGCTTCACAAGAGATCCCTACTGGCTATCGCAAACCGTGGCAGTGATTGGCCACGTTGAGGCTGGGCCTTGGTCTACTGTTACATCCACCACGCCTGCGTGCATGTGATAGGCAGGCTTTGTATCAAAGACTCGCATCGCCAGCAGCATATCGCAAGTCGTTCTGCAGCGTTGGGCCTTTGGCCCCTGTGTCGTGGTCTCGTTCGAGCCGTCGCTGCTGCCCTGAAGCCAAAGTATGCTCGTCAATGGAAAATTGGGAGGACGAAATCGAATCGTGCAGACTGGCACACTGACGTGTTCAACCATGTTCAACCCCGAGCCAGACTCCCGCAAGAGAAAGCACATGTCGGCCTAAAGTATATTACAGTGTATTCTGCTGGTATTTTCTGTTCTAAAACCAGTCGAGCAAATCATAGTTTCTTGTAGTATATGCTAGTATATTCTGATACACCGTAGTTTATTCTAGTATTTACTGTACTGTATCTTATGCTACATTGACGTTTCTAGGCCGTGCCAAGGTTTCTGATACCGCTCTCAAGGCACAGAGATTTGTCGTCTGTCATCCGAGCGGCAAAAAGGTCGGAAGCTGACACGTTGCCGACGATGTCAGTGACGCTTATGTTCGAAATGGCCTCCAGCATGTGGGGACTTGGGACCGCAAGCGCACATCTGCAGCATCGTGGCACTAAGACAGGCCTGTTAGCACTCGAAACCTCACGAGCACCCATCTGCCTCTTTCAGGCTATCCTTGGGTGTCAGCACAGCCACGCGACCCACAAAGGGGAAGAATGGCGCTGCTATCCTTGGAGAAGTTTGGTTCTGTGCCAGACAGGTGTTAACCTGTAGACTTGGCCGCGACGAGGCGGAGATTGTGAGGCCGAGGTGACACATTGCGGGCTTTGGTTTGATGCTTCAAAACATCTCCCCCAAAAAGCGCAACCTGCCCATTTGTCGATGACTTGCAACCCTGTGCAGTAGCATTGCCTCAGAAGTTTGCAAGCAACTTTCAACTCAACAGGTGACTAACGAAGTTCGCGAATTGCCGACCCACCTGTACCAACACATCATCGATGATCGTGTCACATGTTGCCGTGAGTTTGCCCTCACAGACCGTCTGGATGAGTGATTGATTCGAGGGCCCTGCATCATTGGGACAACGGGTGTTCCGGCTTCCGGCAGCAGTGCCCCACACCCAGAACTCTCCCGCAACACTGTTAAACCAAACGAAACAGCGTGGAGCTGTGAGGATGATGGGGAGATGGATCCCGCGCCCCGATTGCGAAACCTTTAACCTGCTCCGCAGAGGAAGCTCTTGTGCATGGAATGGTTGGAAACCTGGCATCCTCCTGCTACACCCACATCATGAAACTCCATGCCGCCCTCAACATCCCTCAACGAGGTGCTACAGCACAACCGACAACCGAAGAAGTGGGTGCACCATAGCAATCCCCGCCATCCCCGTCTCATCCAGCTCCTGAAAACAGAATTGCACCGCTGACGCACCAGAATCACCGAGGTTCGCTGATGGGTCTGGCATTGCCTCACCAGGACTGCTCAGCTTAACTTCTTCGCTGTTTCAGCTTCCTGGCGACTGCGAGCTCATACGCTCGTTTGAAGTTGGGGATTCTGGTGGGGGCCCTACCAGGGATCGAAGCTCCAGCTTGCAAGCCAGCTACGCCCTGGTCTTAGTCTTTGATTCCACTCTCAACTCTCAACCATGCGAGGTCGAAACGAGTGGACACTGAACACCAACCATTGCTGTAGCGATATCGTGCCAGTCGAAAAATCATGGTGCCCAGGCACGGTGGTAACTCTTCCAAAGCTTGGTCTCCACAGAAAGTTGTTAAGCATGCCAGCGACTAGCGGTGCTCCTTTAAGGCCCTCCTTCTCAGAATTTCTGACTTCCTTTGACACGTCGAACCAACAGACTCCAGAATTCAACATCCACTCGCTGGTGCAGCGCCTCACTGCGCCGGAACGAAGACCTTGCAGCACCCGGGTCCGCCTCGGCTTTTTTCCATGCTGGGCGCACATCCACAGCAAAGTGCATCTAGCAGGCCTAGCGCCGCACAGGTAAGGTATCCATTCATAGAGCCTTTCTGCACAGTTTGCAAATTCCTGAGTATTGAACCCTTGCAGATTGCTCAGAGCCAGACCAGCCCCAACAGGGCGATCAAACGAAAGGCGAACATTGCGCCTGAAACGCACCACATCGACTCTCAAATCCCTGATTTACCATGTGTGAGCCTTCGAAACATCTGCGCCAAAACAGACCAGCCACCAAAAGAGAAACCAACAAATAACCGGCAACATCAATGTGGCCTTCAAGATTACACTGACACCAGTCCCTGCCTGCTTCAGTACCAGCAAAGGAGGCGAGACGAGCTGTGTAGGCTGGCGCATGTGCAGAAGTTGAAAGGAACTGTCGGAACTGCACCACGGTTTGGAGGCCTACCAGACGTACGGCAGGAACGCTGTAATCAGAAAGGCTAGCAGGCTTGCAAGGACTGGGCCTTCGATTTGGCAGAGAATCGGCTACGTCATGTGCTGTTATTCACGTACCATAACAGAAGTTGCAGAAAAAAGGAAAACCACTGCGACTTGGGCATCTCGTAGCTGCACCGTGCGGTGAGTGTGCAAACTACAAATCCATTTACGACACCTCATCGTACAGCCTCGCCGAACAGCGAGCGCCGCCTCTCAGGTTAGCTTTCAGATAAAGTTAATTCGGCATGCGGCTGCTTGCTGCGGCGAATCTACCGTAGAATCTATGCCACAGCCTAGTGACGCTCTAGTTCCAGCCACATGACTTACCTGCAAAGGCGACAACTTTCCACTGCGCGTTGCAATCGGAGGCTAGCTGGGAGTGCAAATTCCTAAAATGCCTTCACGAACACCCAGGGCAAGAGCGAAAATTATGCAGTGCGTAGTTCACATCCGGAAATTACGAGTTCTCGATATTTACACTCACGACTCACCACCCACACGGATAAAAAAAAACTCGTAATCAAGGGAACATGGGACCACGCAGAAGGCACGAAACAAACATCAGACAAGCTGTCTCGGCACAAACCGCCAACCTAACTCCAGGCTGCCCTGAAAAGAAGGCGATGCCTGCGCGGCAGCGCTGCCGACTCTGTTTTGAGCCGGGACAGCGACGAAAGAAGAGTCCGTGCCGATCAAACCATTGGCAAGGCAGGGTAAGCCGACGCCACATCGGGTGCAGCATCACTTCAAGTGGTCCGGATCCGGTGGTGTTGCCCAGGCTTCACGACCCCTCCTACGCAAAGGATTGATGGGCATCCAGACACCTGCAGCACAGTGCAATGATGAGCCTATACTACACAATTCAAGAAGCGATTGTGTTGTGTTTGTGCTCACCGGGTGCTAACCAGCCATGCTCACGATTCTACTGTGGTCGGCTGTTTTTTAGCTCACAGCCGACCCAACGTTATGAAGGATGATACGACCTATTTTACTCGGACTGCGTGGGAAGACTCACTCTCTGGAAGAATCAGTTACGTCAGGTTTGAGCAGTGTAACCTTGCTAGGCATGACAAGCTCCTTTTTTGACCAACGGCAGCATGAGTCAGCGAGCAACGACCCTGTCCAAAGGCGAAACAGTTCAACGCAGTGTTTGCGTCAGCTAGCTTGCAACGCGCTTAGAGTTGCACCGCAAAAGCACGTCCCACGAGAACTTGTTTTCTGCCAACGATTCGCGGGGTTGGAGGGCTTAGCCTGTTGGGAGATGTGCTGACATCTGCCGTGGGATACACAATCTTCATCGGCGCGACTTTGAAACAGGGCCATGGTGAGAAACACCAGCCAACAGGAAGTTGTAGAATTCCTCGGGATGGAGGATTTTGGTGTGAAGAGAGCAATAACAAATCCTATAAATCGGCAGCCGACAACCATCTGCAATGTCTAGGGTGAGTATAGCCCCATATGTCTTCTTGGATCGAATTGAATGGGCGGCCCCGACGTTTTGAGCCTTGCTGTAGTCTATCATTGTCTCCCTTTTGTGTCGCCACGTTTGAACGTACGTACTATGTATGTGTGTAAATGTCTGCATGTGAACCATACCCAAGCCACTCATGCATGCATGCGCACCCGCGCGCGTGCGTATGTGTGCGGGTCTCGCGCTCGCGCGTGTATGTATGTATGTGTGTATGTATACATATATATATATATATATTTATATTTATTTATATTTATTTATTTATCTATTTATTATATTTATTTATTTATTCATGTATGTATTTGTTTGTTTTATTTATATGTATATGTGTGTATATGTGTATGTGTATGTGTATGCGTGTACACAGTCGTCAACAAGAAATCATAGACAGTGAATGTGCGCACACACACACACATAAACACAGACACCTATACATACATATACAGACAAACATGCATACATGCACACAAACTACACAATCAATATATATATATATATGTATGTTGTATACGTATCTGTATGTTTTGTAGATGCAGGTGTATATGTAACTATCTATAAAAGTATGTGTTCGTGTACTACATGGTATATGTGTGCTTGGATATAGATATATATATATATGTATATGTGTGTGTATATATGTATATATATATGTACAGATAGATATGCATGTCTGTATGTATGTATGTCTGTATATATATATATATGTGTGTGTGTGTGTGGGTGTATGTATGTATCTATCTATCTATCTATCTAACTAACTAGTTCTACAGGACTTCAGCCTGTGATTGTGCCATAACCGACTGTACACGGCACATGCCCAAGCTTAAAGTTTTAAAAGTGTTGGTTCTGCCGTGATCGCTATGGGCCTAGCCTAAAAGGATCTTCTCTGAGCCTTTTCGAGGCTGCAATATAAACCACATGGTTACAGCATGGAATGCTCCCTTGGCTATCCACATAGGAATTTAAAGAATTTAAGGAATTTGCAGAGCTGAGTAAGTCCCTTAAATCCAAGACATGGCGGCAGTGATTTAGCGAATTTAGGGAACTAGGGAATCCTAGCAACGGGGAGAAAAAGTAAGGAGTTTAGCGAACTATGATGATTAAACACAAGCATACATAGACAATAGTAACATATATCGTGTACAATTAATAGCTAAATACAATGTAATGACCACGGCTGCGACGGCACGACGTCGCCGGTTGGCGGATCTGGGCAAGCTTCATTGCCTTCCTGTTTGTATTAGGATACTGCCTCCGGATACTGTTTGTGTTTAACATTTTCTGCTTATAGTTCTGCTCATACAATCACAGGCATAACCCAAAGACGATACCAAGACAGACACGATGTGTGCATCCTACGAAAGTTCGTAATGAGAGTTACATGTGTACATATGTTCATTCTGTGTGAAGCTCTTATAGGTTACTCACGCGCCAATGAATCACTAAGATTTCCATTCCTACGAACAAAAATATGCACATGCATATTAATACTTATCTTAATACTAGAACTACAATAACACTAACACGAAAAATTATATTTTCTATTGATATGAATACTAATACACTTACGAAGACTAATACTTATAGAAATGCTAAATAATGCAACAAAAGCTGGCAATCATACTAATACTAATACGAACATTCACAGTAATACCAATACTAAAATGAAAACTACAATGTTCCTACGAATACCAAAATTCGTATTCTTTTTTTTATTAATACGAATACATACATACTCATGCCAACATTAACGCCAACACTAAAATTAGTAGAAGTATGAATACTCCTACGGATACCAATACGCAAGTTCTTACCAATACTAAGGCTTATACGAATATACACAATGCTAAACTAGTAGTATTCGTATCAATATTAGCATTAGTATGAATATTAGCATTTGTATTTATTGTACTAATAACAATATTAAGATTAATATTCCTACGAATACAAAACGTCATGTTCAGATTGCTACTAGTATTAGAAGATAATACTAATACTTTTACTAATAAGGATATTAATATGATTACATATCCTCCTACGAATACAGATACTTTCAATAATACCGATACTGATATGAATACCAATGTTCAAACGAATATTCATAGTCATATTCATATTAATAGAAATATTGATACTGATACCAATATACACATTAATGCTTATATTAATACTTATACTGACATTAATGTGACTATGAATATTCCTACATGCACTAATGCCCATGTTCTTACCAACCACTCTCAATACTTATATCAATGTTCACAATTTGCTCTATACTAATTTTAATACTAGTATGAACACTAACAGTTCGGCTAGTAAGATTTTGCATAATACTCATGGTACTACTAGCACTAATACCAATATCAATACTCCTAGGAATACCAATAATGATATTAAGATTAAGATGAATATTAATTTTAATACGAACACTCGTATATATATATATGTATATACGCATGCACATCCTAATGTATACTAATAGACATACTACTCAAATAAACAAACAAAAGAAATGCACGCATCAATACCAAAAATCTGTGTTTTCATTTACCAAGTGTGTACCAGTATACCAATACGCCAATGTACTAGTATACCAATAAACAAAAAAATGCATATACTAATATGCAAATATACATAGATTAATACTAATACTAAGACTGCGACTAAGGCTAAGGCCAAGACCAAGACCAATACTAATACGAATACTAAAACCAACACTAACACTACTATTAATACACATGTTATATAGCCTTGTATCAAGAGTAATACAAATATTCATACTAATGCTAACACTGACTTTGGCACTGACAATGACATCAACACTAACACTAATAGATCAACACGAACAGTAATATCGAGACTAATACTAATGCTAAATTATTACTATAGTAATACTAATACCAACACAAAACTAATACTAATACTAACACTACTGCAAGTATTCAGGCTATTACTTAAAAGAACCAATACTAAGATGAAAACTAAGAACAAGACTAAGTCTAGACCGATGTTAACATCATTAAGACTAAGTATAAGATTAAGATTAACATAAAGATAAGCCTAAGACTAATTCAACTAAACTTTCATGCATGTTCGATGTGCACCTACCCAAGCAGACTTCTACATGCAGCAGTATGGTCTCTGAGGGTAACATGCAAGAGGCGAGCAGAGATACGTCATCACACATAACATAATACCACGATAAGTCAAGACATACAAGCTGGACCCTGTGTTTTACCACTCCAACAAGACACGTCGAGGTGGTAGATTCCATGAACGCAAAATCTACCGATATTTACAGGGTGTTCGGCTTCCATTTGTAGCTACACAGAGACGCACATCAACAATCACATGGTTGAGATCGGTCCTAGAGGTCCTAGAGGGGGGTGGGTTACACGCATGCATGAGCATGCATGCATACATACACACACACACACACATATATATATATATATATACATTTGTATCTATTTGATCAATTTTTGCATCCGTCCATCCATCCATACATCCATTTATCCATCATCCATACATACACACATATGTAAATACATATGCATACATACATACGTACATACATTCCTCCATACATTGCTCCATACATTTCAAGCACACTTGCGTATGTATGTATGTGTGTATGTATGTATGTATGTATGTACGTACATGTATATGTATATGTATATGTATATGTATATGTATATGTATATGTATATGTATATGTATATGTATATGTATATGTATGTATATGTGTATGTATGTGTGTATATATATACACACATATGTATATATGTATATATGTATATATGTATATCTGTATATATGTACATATGTACATATGTATAGCATACAAACCCTCAGCAACCCCGCTAAGCCTCACTAAGTCCTAAGTGCTGCGAAGGGAGAGGGAACCAACCCTGTGTTGAGCGACTGTCTTGGGGGCTTCCGAGTTGGCTCTGTCTCCCACAAAGAATTTGACTGGGGACCAACACGCCTGCAAGCTGGAAAATTCGAGTCGTCAAGCCAGTCTCGTTGAGCGTTTCTCTCCACGCTTCCGAACAAGGCCGGGCGGATCCTGAATGACGATCCCTGTCATAACTGTGATCTCTTTAAAATAACAATAATCACAATAGCAATAATAGTAGTATTCATAATATTCACAATACAGAAGACATCAAAACCTTAATAATACTAAGATACAAACGGAAGACTAAGACTTAGTACTACCACCGTTCCACTGCAAGGCCGCAAAGCATGCGCCTAAGTTTCCAGCTTTGCAGGCTCTTCCCCAAGCACGTGCGGTTTGCCGACTCTACGAAGTCACATCACGGTGCAGTTGCAGGGACCTCAGCTATGCCAGGAATTCCAAAAAGACAAGCGGGTTACCTGCATGAGCTTCAAAACCAGCATGCCGGCGGTTGTGCTCTTTAGTGAAAAATCATGCATCTCTGCCTTGTGGACAGTTCTAAACGCCTGATCAACTCGTAGAATTCTCCTCCAGACTTTCTCGAATCGGTGGTGGACCTCCATTCAACACAAAAAAGCCTTGTGATATGCCCTTCTGCAGCACGCTAGCCATCCAGCACGTAGTGCTTAGGGCCTCTTTCAATTTTTTGACATGTTAGACCCAACTCTTTCAGGTGTTGACACAGGTTTAGGGCCTAGGGCTTTCGGACCATGCACGAAGCCCAACACCTGCCTGCGAGTGCACATGGTCTGCACACCTATGCCTATACCATGTAGCAGCTGTTCCATCGGCTAATCGAGCTGATTGCCGGCAGCTAAAACTGGCAACGGGAACAGTAGGCCGTGCCGTGCCGTGTACATTCAAGTATTGAGAGGACCCGAGAGAGCGAGAAAGAGGAGAGGGGAGGATAAAGAAAGATGGAGGGAGAGGAGACAAAGAAGGGAAATTAGAAGAGAGAGAGTCGACAAAGAAGACTGATCACAGGACCGAGCAGTCGAACAGCACTGGGATCACGGCCCATTGGGCCCGGCTTGGTCATGGGTTTGTAGGACTGGCACGGCATCGCTTGCACACGGTCCACGCACTGGTACCACGCACACTCTGCACAGCCAAGGCCAAAAAGGGAAGAGGAGCCCTCGAGTGCCCTGAACCCCCAAACCCGCGCCTGAAGGAATTTCAGCTGCCTTGCATTGATGGCACCTTTCTGCCTTTCACGAATTTTTTCAACCTGGGAAGCGATCCGGTCTCGGGAGAGCTGCTTGGGCTGAAAAAGTTTGCCACCCTGAGAGCCTCTTCCTGTGATGAGATGAGAGCTTCACTTAGCCATACTAAAACTCCTAAAGGAAAGACACTTGTCGCTGCACTGGTCCGGGAACCGACAGCAGCTCCAAGCACTGGCTTGCGTCAGGCCTGAATCGCGGAAAAATCTCTTGGTCTGCTGCCGCATCCATCGGGTCCATAGCCGTCATCTCAATCAGAGCGACGGCTGCCATGACAGGGGCCTCAGAGGCTGTCAGCTCGGACATCGATGAGCTAAGAACCACCGGGCACCCCGAATACCTGGTGAGCACATCGGGCTTCTGGCCCTACCAAGCCCAGCGACGCAGTGAACGGCCACGACGCCTGTGTCCGCCTTGGTAGGGGCGCCATGAACTCGAATCAGGATCTGCAGAAAATATCGGAAGTACGGAGATCTTCTGCGTCCCGTGACAGAGATGCTGCGTGCACAAAGGAGCTTGCAAGTTGCGCGCCGCCACACTGCCGTCGCGCACCAGTTTGGATCTGTGGCTCGCGCCGCTTGCCATTCCACGCACCAGAAGAACGTGCAAGGACAAGTCATGTAGCAGACCCATGCAAGGCATGCGAAAGCAAGAACCCATCAAGTTCTGCAGGGCCAAGGTGCCGGGTCCTTTGGTCGGTATCTTTGGCAAATCAGGCCTCAATCCCAAGGTCATGCAAAAGGTGGAGACTATGGGCGCCTATGTGGAGAAGCATTAAGGCAGGCTTTTTTGGCCTCACGTATGTCCGAGACTCATGAACTCCTCAAATCTAGCCGCATTGGTAAGACCTACCCCACTATCAGCTGAAGCGTATGCTCGAGCTGCGTCCCTGTCCAACTCTCTGCCAAGGCACCGTTCCATTTTTGAATTAGCTCCTGACGTGCAGTGGTGCAGGGTGGGAAAAAAAGTGCAGTGATAAAAACAGTAACAGTGATGCACATGCAAACAGGAGTCTCGCGAATCCGGGCTATTCTCGTGATTGTAGTGCGAGCGCTGATGGCACGACCTAGCTGGACCTAGCCCGGAGTCCAGGCTTTCTGTTGCAGGCCCTCGCCCCAGCCATGCGAAAAACTTCAGATACCAAGTCCAGCAGAAAACACCCCTAAACCCTAAACC
>CAJNJA010007646.1:143-15986 GCA_905231915.1 Symbiodinium necroappetens
GGTTTATGGATTTAGGGTTTATAGGGATTTAGGGTTCAGGGATTTAGGGTTTAGGGTTTAGGGTGTAGTGGTGTATGGTTTGGGGGTAAAGTGGCTTGCTGAGTCTAGCCTGGACCGTACATCCAACATTCGCAACTTAGCTGCCTCTGACTCCAACACACTCTTCCCATAACCCTAATACCCTAAAGCCTGTACCCTAAGGCCTAAACTCCTAAACCCTAAACCCTAAACCCTACATAAACCCTAACCCTAAACCCTAAACCCTAAACTCCTAAACCCTAACCTAAAGACCCGCAGCCGAAGGCCAAGGTCGCAGAATCCTAAGCTCGAGATTCCGGTCTTCTGACAAGCTGCCGAGGTTGATCGGGAGCAAAGCTCACTTTCCTTGCTTGGAGGCTCAGCGTTCGGTTCTATAACAGAACCGACCTAATCACAGCAAAGTCTAAAGACATAAGCATGAAACCCAAACCATGAACCCTTAAACCCCACGCCCCCAAGCCATTAATCCCACATCCTAAAACTAGAATCCTACAAATCTTCAGGCCCAGACTCGGGCGGCACCCTGTTTCTGTTCACCGCAGAGGCTTCATCGGTACAATTCACCACTGGCTTCTTTCCGTCAGGGAGGGTATAGGGCTTAGGGTTTAGGGCCAAGCCTAGGTTAATCTTTAGACGGCTCTTTTCAAGGGCCACTCAAAGAGCTAGTGATGATAAGGGCTAGGTATACGTCTCTGGAAGGGATACCTTAGGCCAAGGAGACTGAATAATTAGAACAAGGTTCCTTGGAGGGTAGGGGCTTGTTGGGTCTTATAGGTTTAGTTAAAACCCTAACCCTAAAGCCTAAACCCAGTTTAGTATGGAGGTTACAGTATAAGGGCCTGAATAGTTCGATGAGTGTTCCTTGGTATAAGCCTTTATACAAGCTTGCTTTAAAATGTTCCGCTTAAGAGGGATATACAGACTAAGTCTAGAATGGCTTTCATAACTCGAATAGCGCTTGGACCACATTATACTTGAACTGCACCGGGGATACTACGTATTGCTAATTCTTCCAACCCCTATAAAACCCCAAACCCTAAACCCAGGGGAGTTCACGACCAGAATACAGAGCTTCGGTCTCAGGGGGGCTTTAAATCTTTTGGGGTTTTTAGGGCCAGGGTTTAGCGCTTTTGGGGTGTTTAGGGCTTTTGGGGTTTTAGGGCCTAGGGTTCAAGGGTGGTCACGGCTTGTGTGATTTGGGAACGAGTTTTGGAGTTTGGGAATTTTTTGGAGTTTAAGAGTTTAAGCCGGGATCCTCCACCCTGAAACCGTGAAGCCTAAGCCCTAGGCTCAGTTCCACTCTTTCTGCGCGGACGGAGTCGAGGGTTCTCGGGGTTGTTGGTGAGTCTGGGAGCTGTCCTCTTTCTCTCCATTGTAGTTCCTGTTTGTTTTTGGGGTTCCCTGGTAGGATCCGAAATATGAAACTGATTTAACCAAAAAAAGGAACTACAATGGAGACTACATAGGTAGACACTTCATGCCGAAAGACATGGCTCGGGCTAAGGGCTTAGGGGGCTAAGGCTGAGATAATATGTTTGGTCTAGGGTTTCGGGTTTCGGGCTTAGGGTTTAGGGTTAGGGAAAAACTGAGATGTGAGGTTGGCCGAGTTGCTCTGTTGAAGGGACAGGCATGGCCCAGAGAAGGCCAGGTCGGAAAATCGATTGCGGAAGCTGCGCGGCTGAGTGTCTTGAGTTTGTAGCCCTTTCGGTATCACGTGCTCTGGAGGGGCTAGCTGAGCAACAGAACGCAAGACTTGTGACCCAAGACTTAAAGTACGGGCGCCCAGTTGCAGATTGTCGGCCCTCCGCGCTCCTAGGCTGGAGATCTGATGATAAAGTTGGAGCGAAATATGTACCTGGCATCTAGAATCCGAGCAATTCCGGCAACTTGTGAGGTCCGCAAAAGCGTAGCATCTCCTAACCCCTAAACTGCGAGCCGGGCGTCTGATGCGAACATCAAAAGCCCTGAACCCTGAGCCTGTCTTATGTAGGGGCCTTAATAACTAGAATAGGGTTTTGGGGTATCTTATATAATAGTTATAAGAAGGAACCCGCCAAAACCCCTATTCCCCAAAAGTACCTGGAAACCGACCACAACAGCGACACGCGATTCCGGGGGTTTTTAGGGTTCTCGACATGTTCGTGTTGACATGTGACTTGAGCCTTGAGCCGAAATGGCCGGGTTGGAGGTTCAGGGTTTAGGATTTGGGAGGCTTAGGGTTTATATAGGGTTTAGGGTTTAGGATTTAGGGTTTAGGGCTTAGGGTTCAGGGTTTAGGATTTGGGAGGCTTAGGGTTTAGGGTTTAGGATTTAGGTTTAGGGCTTAGGATTTGGGAGGCTTAGGCCCCCTGAATACTGAACTCTAGACCCTACAGCCCTATGAAAGGCTTCACACCGACCTCAGAAACTTTACCTGTCGGTCCAAGGATGCGGTGCCTTTTCCATGCCTTGACGGCACATGGTTTATGGCAGAAAACTGTCCGAAAAACTGGCAAAGAACAAGCTTCTTGCCAGTTGACGTAATCGAATGCCATCCAGCTCTTTCGAGCGGTTGGCTCATGTCGTGCTCCATCCAGGGCCTCCAGAAACAGAAAGCCCTCCTCTGCCCAGCTCAGTCGGACACCTTGATGACCTCAGCCCGGCAAGCTCTGAGCTCAAACTCTTCGCATGACTTACGATAGGGGCCTTCAGAACTAGAATAGGTTTTGGGGTATAGTTGTCATATAAATAGTATCACTAGTTTCAATTCTGGGGGAAAGCTTACCAAGGCTTATTACCAATTCTTCCGATGTACATCGGCCCACACCTCCCAAGCACGCCCGTGGCAGTGTCAGCAAGCTGCCCAGGACCCTAAGACACCTTACACCCCACACCCTGTCCAGCAACCTGCAGGGATGCTACCTCGCCAGTCGGGGGACTCCGTCCTATCTCGTCGCAGCCTGCTAGATTACTTGAACCACGCATAACCTGCACTGCTCCTGTACCGCAGTACGAGTAACAGCTAAGGGAAATAACAGCAATTATTGTGAAAGCGGTAGAACATAACCACCAACACCACCGCCGCCGCCGCCAGCACCAGCACCAGCAGCACCGGCACCAGCACCGGAACCAGCAGCGCACACAACTTCGTGCCCAATTTTGGGATTTGGGAGCACCAAAACCCCAATAAACATACCAACAATGGGGAGACACCGAATCACAACCACAGCAAAAAACAATCAGGGTTCTAAGCAACACCAGCATCCCACAACACCTCGCTCCTGAGATCTCCGACTCCCAACTTTAAGGACTACAGTCGGGGTTTGGGGTTGTTTCGGGGGGGAGGTTGGGGCTAAGGTTTCGACATTTACATATCTCCGCTTGCGACAGATATGCCCCTACTCGACCCCCAGACCGCCTGAATCAATCTAGGCGCCTTTTTCTATATGAGGGTTTCGGGGTATGAGGGTATCATTACAAGAAGGAACTCTAAGGAGTAAATGTTGGCTTCAGGGGCTTAGGGTTTAGGGCTTAGGGTTTAGGGTTTAGGGCTTGGGGTGTAGGGTTATGCTAGGACCTCGAAGCAGCCAAGGAGCTACCACTGAAAGAGAGAGAGATTCCGATGTTGATGCCCGCGGTGCAGCGCAACCTCGGTCATCACGTTATTAAAACCCGTTACACCCTAAATGGCCATCATTCCCAGCATTACCATGATTTCTAGAGTTTCCACTATTTCTGTTAGTTTCTATTCTTAGCTGTGATATAGTTATTATTGCGTAATATTATCATCATCATTGTTATTACTTTTGAGATTGTATTAATGTTATATATATATATGTGATATTATTATTGTGAGTATACTACTTTTATTCTTACTACTACACTTATTCTTATGTACTACTACTGCTAAACCCCTACCACCCCTAATTAAACCCTAAACCCTAAACCCCTAAACCCTAAACTCCTAAACCCTAAACCCCTAAACCCTAAACCCTAAACCCTAAACCCCTAAACCCTAAACCCTAAACCCTAAACCCTTACTTTTACTATTTCTATCGCTGCCGGGCTTTGGAAGGTCGGAGTTCTGTAAAGGGCTCCTTTAAAGGGATCGTTTTAGGGCTCTATAAAGGGCTCCCTTAAAGGGATCTTACAGGGCTCCAAAATGGGGATCTAGAAGGAAGCTTCGGGTTTCGGGCTTCCGGGTTGAAGGGTTTGGAGTAGGGGTCAGGGTTGGAGGGGCTTGGGGAGTTCTATGAGCTCCAAAAGTTTCGGGCTTAGCCACGGTTTCGGGTTTAGGGTCTAGGGGCCTCTGGAGGTTTTGAGTTTGATTTTGATCTGGGGCTCGGCAGCGGGATTCTGCAGCCGCTGACGAATTTGAGCTGAGATGTTCGTTGTTGATGTTTCGGGCTGTCAGCACTAGGCAGGATCGCCGAGATCCAGAATCTGGTGCACAGGGTTGCAACCATAAGCGGGCGAGGGCAAGAAAAATAAACACCTTGACAGCGACCCTTTGCAAGCCCTTACGCAGCGCTCCGTGGAGGTATGTTCGTCGAAATCGTGTTCGCAACGTTGTATTTCCGGCACCGTACTTGCTGCCGCCTGGTCTGACTAGCAATTCTCCCTCGCTGGGAGCTCCCCTCAACTCCGGCTAAAACACCCGGCACTCCTGACGCGATCATGTGGAGAAAGCCAGGTTGGACACTCAGCAAGGGCACGCAACCAGATCAGTTTTGCGGGGTCTACTACGTCCGCTTGTCAGGCCCGCGCTAGCCATCCTCCTTGCACCATCTTACCTCGAGTTTGAGTTCTGCCTCCTCTCACAGCCCTTCTTTCTGTGGGCTTGCCGCACATGACATCCTTCGGGAGCATCGTGGCATATATGTTTCACTTCGGGACCTTTGGGCACAAAAAACGTGGAGGCAGTACCGATAACACACACTCCGTGAGTTTTACGGATCACTGCAGTCACGCATCTCTCGGCACCACCAAGGCAAGGGGAAACACACGGCTCCTTTCATCGTGGCTGGGAGGTTGTCTCGGATACAGTCATTTTTGCCTAAACTCCGAACAGCAAACGCCTCTTGCAGCACGCCACAGACTGAAGAGCTCCATCGTTAACGAGGGAAATGTGCAAATTTACGGTGAGGGTTAAGGGTTTAGGGATGTTTAGGGTTTGAAACATGGGCTTAGGGTTTCGCTTTGACGGCTTCTAGCCCAGAATGTAGGGGTCAGTCAGGGTGCAGGGAGACTTCTGTGGAAGCATGATTACGCTATCCAAATTCAAGAGACCCTAGGGCTCCAGTTACCTAAATAGTGGCTTACTAACCATATATTATGTACCCCAGTAACATACTATTTAGGTAACTGGAACCCTAGGGAGAGAGAGGAAGAGAGCGAGGGGGGACCGCTCCACGTCTGAATCCTTCTTCGCCAAGTTGCCTGAAAGCCCCGAGCCCTAAGCATCCGCGATCCTACGGTACTACTAGCGGCAATAGCCCTGTTGCCGAGCTGCCGGAAGAGTAGCAACAGGCCCACGGCGCATGCGCGCATGGCCGCAACTCGCCCAAGCTGGTGTGGGCAAAAGTGGCTCAGGGGCGTGGAAACTTCAGATAAGCTCAGCTCCAAAATCGAACCTTAAGTCTGTCGTCATGAGTTGCAGGTCTCAGGACTTCCTACCAAGGCTCCGTAGACTGTTGTTCCTACGTTACTCTTGCTACACCTACTAATCTTAGCAGTCCAACTGTCTAGCTGCTCTTGCTACCCTTGCTACCCTTGCTAGTCTTGCTCCCACTCTGACTCTTACCGTTACTCTTGTTACAACTACTACCACTACGACTACGACGACGACGACGACTACTACTACTACTACTGCTACTGCTACGGCTACCGCTACCGCTACTGCTACTGCTACTGCTACTGCTACTGCTACTACTACTTCTCCTCCTCCTCCTCCTCCTACTACTACTACTACTACCACCACTACTACCAGTACTACCACTACTACTACGACGACGGCTACTACTACGTATTCCCGCTACTGCTACGGCTACTGGTACTGAGTCGCAACGTAAAACGTCTCACGCTTTGCGTACCTTCTGACTTCTACTTATGATAGTCGTAGTCGTCGTAGCAGTAGCGGTAGTAGTAGTAGTAGTAGTAGTAGTAGTAGTACTAGTAGCAGCAGCAGCAGCAGTAAGACTTTTTATGGTAGTTTCGGTAGTAGTGTAAGGTGGTAGTAGCAGTAGTATAGTAGTAGTAGTAGTAGTAGTAGCAGCAGCAGCAGTAGTAAGACTTTTTATGGTAGTTTCGGTAGTAGTGTAAGGTGGTAGTAGCAGTAGTATAGTAGTAGTAGTAGTAGTAGTAGTGGTGGTGGTGGTAGTAGTAGAAGAAGAAGTTGTTGTTGTTGCGTAGTAGTAGTAGTAGTAGCAGCAGCTGCAGTTTATTGTTCTTGCCGCAGCATTGACGAGTAGCAGCAGTAGCCGGCTCGGCAACAGCAACACTAACGCGATCAGCACCCTAAGTCCTAAACCCTAAACCCTCGAGCCGCGAGCCGCAGCGCCATCACCAGGCCAGAAGCTTCGGTGGCGGTGGAGTGGCACAGCCGGTGGGCAGAGTAGTATTCCGGCGTTCAGGATTTCAGGTTTAGGGTTTTAGTGCTTAGGAATTTCCATTTTTGGGCTTCAAGTCTAGGGTGTTACAGGGCTAGATTAAGTGAGAGCACGATGTAAGCGATGCTGTTAAATGGCGCGGTTCGAACCAATGAACATGGCAAGGTGGGATAAAAAGTAAAGAGGTCCTCATGTAGACTCTCATGAGAGGGATGCCGCATCGAGACATGCAGACTTCGATGCAGATCTCATAGGATGTGACAACACCACCGTGGACAAGGCGCAGTTGGCTCAAGAAGGTTGCCACCCTAAACCCCAAACCCTAGATGATAGGTTTCTCCAGGCTTGCCTTTGTTTTGTAGACTTAAGTTCCAATGTTTGGAGTATGCATGCTGCTTCGAACCCAGACCTGCAATCCTCGATCTCACCTCCCTTAACCGCCGTAAATGCTCATATATGCTGCGGTGCACAGCCTTGCAAGTTGCTGATTGCCAGAGTCTGTTTGGGTGCTGGGACTACGAATAGCCCGAAGCCCTAGCCCGTAAACTTTCCTCGTCCCGGACCCTTCCCACGATCCTCCAGTTTCGTATTTCCATACAGTATGTCTCTACGTGAGTCTGTTTCTTTGAGCCGAAGCCACAAAACTCTTAACCCCAAACCCCGAAACCCCCAAAAAATCTCCCAGGAACCTCGAAATCCCTCACAGCAGAGTCCTTGACAGTTCAATAAAAACAACAACAGCAACAGTAATCATAATCAGACCCATAATCATAATCATAATGATAATACTAGTAATAGTCATAGTAATAAGATGAAATGGGTGTGTGCTTCAGTCAAGTGGTTCGGGAGTTGGATGACTTGCAAACCCTAGGGTAGAGCCTAAATCCGAAGGCCTCGTCCCTGAGCCTAAACCCCGATAATGTAGGAGCCTTGATAGCTAGAATCCGGTTTTTTTTGGGGGCTCCTTGCTGTAATTATAGCATAAGATACCCCCCCAAACCCTATTCTAACCATTGAGGCCACTATATTACCCGAATATGCCCAGAAGCTTCCAGCAAAAAAGACAAACAGGGCGTGGTCACCAAGACCCTTTCAACGGCGAGTGCGATGACGCTTCCTTCGGCCGCTATCTCAGCTTCTCAGATCCGGAGTTGAGGCTTGGTGAATTCAGGGGAGGTTGAGCTTAGAGATCATGGGCTTCCAGGGTCTAGGGTCTAGCTTTAGGGGGTTCAGAGCCTCTTGGTCTAGGGTTTGGGGCACATGGAACATCACCATATACCTGGCTTGTGTGATGCAGGACATATGTGGATGTGTTTGGGGGTGGGCGGCCGTTCAGAAGGGGCCCCGATCTAGAAACAGTGCCATCTTTTTCACCATCGTCTCTTCATCACAGAGTTGCTGTTTGTCCAAGTCACTCGACACAATTCTTGGGTCACGGTTGCAAGTTCAAGGTTTTGCAGCGTCGCGGCCGTGTCGGTGTCAGTTACTGCAGCTCTGGAGCATCCGCGGCTAAAGTGCCCCTGAACCGGTGATGAGACGTGGATCTGTCATCAGCCCTGGATTATGCAGAACAGGGTTCTAGGGAAGTCATGGAAGTCAACATTAGGACCATGGGTGTGAAAGGGCATGGTACTATGGCAGCCTGCTAATTAGCCGTTTTTTTCGCGAGGGTTCCTCATTTTGGGTACAGAATACGGTACCCGGAATCCTTATTCCTGTTTTTTTTTTAAGAACCCTGTAGTAAGCAGACTAAACTAAGCAGTTCTAAACAGCAATAATTACAAGCAATCTCGAACCATTTGAACCGAAGCATTCTCCAATATAAGAACCTTACAAAGGGCTTATGCCAACCTATACTTAGGCAAGAAACTAACAAGAATCCGTAAGGAAGCCCCTCAAACCTCTTAAAATCCCTAAAGCCCTAAACCCCTTAGAATCCCTACATCCCTAAAGTTTCCCTAAAGCCCTATAGAGCCCTAAACCAACAAAACCTCCCCCACCAAGAAAAACCATGAGTGAAGCCCTGCGCTCTGAGATGGCTATGACAACTACCGAGCCCCAGGCCAGCTAGGATACTTAAGATGAGGACTTCCACGGTTTAGGGTTTAGGGTCTTGAAATTAGAAAAGGGTTTAGGGTTCAATTAGAATCCGGTTTAGAGTTTAGGGTTTCATGAGAATCCGGTCTAGGGCCTAGGGTTTAATTAGAATCCGGTTTAGGGTTTCTTCAAGGGTATGTATAGGGGTTACTGATTTCATGACGGTTTCGGAGGGTGGGTGGCTACTCGGGCCTTAAACATCTGCGGCTTTGGCCTTGTATTGAATACAAACAAAGAGCTAGACAAAAACAGAACCATACGTATACTAGTAGTAGTGTCATTAAGAGAGCAACAATACATGCCTATGGTGTTTGTTTGCTTCGTTGGGGCCGGTGTGGAATTTAGGGTCTGGGCTTAGGGGGAACCTAAAATATCTTCCAGTAGTGCAATACAGGGGCCTAGATAATTCCTCATACTACTCTTGGGGTTCCTTAATCTAATTATAGTGCAATATACCCCATGTTTTTGAGCTATGAGGGGAATGTGTTCTTTGTATTGCTGACACGGTGGATAAGGTCCCATAATCTGGATATTCTCATGTCGTTTTGGTGTGTTCAGCCTAGGGGGGACTAAACCCTCTACCCTAAACCCTTTTCCCTAAACCCTCAACCCTCACCTGACTACAAAAAGTTTGAAGCCACTCGGGACCCAGCGAAAATCCCTTTGCTTGGGGGCCGAAGCATTGGGGCCCATAGCCCCAGGAATTGTAAATGCTAAGCTCTGAGGGTGACATGGAAGTAGTCCACCAGGGCTGCTTGAGCTTCAGAAGGATCGCTACGAAGGGTACAGGCTTTAGAGCTTAGTCAGGCCTGAAAGTTTAGGATAAAAGAGTTTAGGGCTGATTGCTTTGCGTGTTAGGGTGTATGGGCATAGGCTTCAGGGCTTGTAAATGACTCTTAAGGCCAAAGAACCAGGGTTTAGGGGAGGAGTTATAGGCAAAGGGTTTGGGAATTTATAATCCAGTTACAGCTCTTGCGCAGCAATGCAGTTCCCCCAAGGCCTCTAGATGAGTGTCCTTGGGAATGAAAGCTTTCCATTGGGCACCAAGGATCATGAACCCTTGCGGCAGACTGAAAAGCACGGTCTCAGAAGCAACAGAGACAGCAGTCGTACCCGATGGCCTCAAGCATAACATAGAAGCCTAAAGATTTACAAGCATTATTCCTTAGGGTTCCTTATCATAACTATAGTATCATACACCCCAAAACCCTACTCTAATTACAAAGCCCCCAAGATTAAACCCTTCCGTTCGAATCTTCGCCCTCCGATGCTTCAACCCAAGCCCTCCACCCTGGAATTTAAAGCTTCAGCCAAAAGCGTCTGGTTTTCGTGAATTTGGGTAGGTCTCGAAATTATAGGGTCCCCTTTTAAGCTCCTTCTTATAAGGGTGCCGTACTATATTGGGGAATCAAGGGGACCCGAATTTAGAGAACTACCCAACAGAGTGCCAAGGTTTAGGGGTTGAGGGTTTGGGGCTTAGGGGTTTAGGGGTTTAGGGGTTTAGGGGTTTAGGGGTTTGGGGGTTTAGGGTTTAGTAATTTAGGGCTTGGGGAATGAAACCTCACTGTAAACCCTAAACCCTAAACCCCTAAACCCCTAAACCCTAAACCCTACACCCTCCCCTGTCGCAAGGGCGCTGTCGCACTGGTCAGAGAGCCTACGGATCTCTCGCTGCCTGAGGAGGATGCTCCAATCTCAGGGGTTTAGGGTTGTGGGTTTGCGCTTCAGGGTTTAGAGTTTAGGGTTTAGGTTTTAGGGTTTAGGGTTTACGGTTTAGGTTTTAGGGTTTAGGGTTTAGGTTTTACGCTCTCACAACTCGGACATGCCAGGCGAGGTCAATGGTACGAGGTCGGCGTGAGACAGGAAACAAGGACCCCCAGACGAATCAGACCCAAACAAGAACCAAGAATCTAAGACCCTTACCGTAAAAGCACCCGAAAGCAGGGGTCCCAGAGACTACGAGAAGACAGCCCACTCACCAACCGAAAAGAAAAACCCCAAGTAACCAGCAAAACTTGACCGGCGAGTGAGCAGCCTATCTCAAGGACTAGAGTTACAACTACTTCACACAAGCGAGTTGCAGTGAACTTCAGCAACGACTATCAAGTAGCCTGGCGAGGATGCGCGAGCCCAGCAACTAGACAGTAAGAACCTACACCAATAGACCCATCGCTCACCCCCGCGTCCATCGAGTAGGCTGGTATCTTTCATACAAGCCTCCTCGATATCCTAGGAACTGCATTGAGCTCCCTCCTAGCAAACCTCATGCACTCAGACCACTCACAGGTTGAACCACAGGCCCACCACGCAGCTAGACCACTCACAAGCTGATCCACAGGCCGACCACGCGGTTGGGCCCCCCGCAGTCCACTCATGCTAGCTTTCCGACACAGCTACAGGGCCAAGCTGTGCTCTTGCAGTCCCTGCACTGTCCGGATCACTGCGGCCGCGCCCCGCCAGGCTTGGTTGTGTAATCCCCATCATCAGTAGTTCCGGATCTGATTTCGAGCCTCCTCCTAAGGGAGGGCAGGCAGCTCCGCGCTTGTTGAGCCCTTGTCCAGTACACAAGGCCCGCCATGAGCCCCTGGGATGCCTCAGGTGTTGGACCTTCGCTGCTGCTCCAGACGTGTCATCAACCGCCTCGTTTTGGCTGTAGTACAACCGCGAGTCCCCTTTCCCCCAAGGGCTCGGCTGTTAATACATTCATCGTCTTGGTGTGTCGAGGGTCGGCGACATGCAAGTCGAGCACAACGAAGCTGGTCCAGTCCAGTAGGGTACAGCCCCTCGAGCACATCAGCTCAGTATACAGTTGGAAGGCGCTGCTTCACGGGCGTCTCGGATGTCATCGTCCTCCCAGGTACACCAAGCTCGGTGCCAGTACTCCAGGTGTTGTTACGCTAGACAGCATCAGCAGCCATATGGCTTCAAGCACTTGCGCGCAGGTTAGTGGTTTGATTAGGGACAACCAGAAGGATAAAACATAATAAAGGCCTAGGGGTGGGGGGACAGACAAGACGGACCTCATCCATCAGCAGTTATACAACATCCAGCATCATCATCAGGGGCAGGCAGAAAACATGCACGGCAGGTGAAGGTGATGATGACAGTAGCAGTGCAAAAGGTGGCAGTCCAGCAGAGCAAGGAAAGTCAGTCCAACAAGAAAAACGAATTCCAGTCCAGCACAGTGCATCATGCAAAGTAAAACATTAACAAGGGTGGAAAACAGGAGACTCCAAGACCCTTCACAAGAAGGGCTCCAACTCCACGGCGACTCCAGTGTATTGCACACAGGAGCAGCCGCAGCCAAGCTCGGGTTACTGACTGTCCACGACTTCGATAACGTCCTGTCGTGAGCTGGCGTGGAGAACCTGCAGGGCCTCATGCATGCTGAGTTGCTTTAATCTCGGCGGGGCTCCAAAATCGTTCATGTCGCATTGGCATGAGGGGTCCCTACGGTCGGGCAGAGGGAATCCTAGACTAAGAAGCCTAGACCTGGGGCAGGGTCCTAGGTTGGCCAGGTTAATAGTCGTGAAGGCGATGAGGACTACCCTTGCTTGGGATCGGCTTTTATCTGCTACATGGCCTGCATGAAGGTACCTCCTGGCGTCCAGAAAGAACGGCGAGTCCAGTGGCACAACCACCCCCGGCAAAACCTGGCTTCCGAAAGTCTTAAGCACTTTCCCCGTCTTGTCGTGCAGCCAAAGTCCGTCTCCCTGTCCCCCGACCCCCAAATTGACAATCATCGACCTGAACGGCCCGTTTCTGAGGTCGCGATGGACAACCCCGCTACACCCTTGCCGTATCACGTAGGTAGTATACTTATGCATAGGGGCAATAGAGTTAATAAAACGGTTCACGATTAACGTAAAATACGGATTATCAATACAGTGCGACAAGATATCAGCATTGGACCGGGGGGAGGCTCCACTAACCAAGTACCTGACCCCTAACCCTCCCGTCGTGCTGCCCCTGCGAAGCCCTGAGACCGGCATCATCAAAAACAATTCCAGAACTTCGTCCTTGGTGGGAGGACGTTCTCTCTGTAGCATTCGGGTTGCCATGATTTCCACTGGCCGAAGCAGTAGGCATTCCGTGAAACCGAAAACCGGGTCCTGGGGCCTAAGGCGGGGAGTAAGGGGGTTTCGGATGTTCATCTCATCCCAGATGTTGTCCTCCGAGTCGGAGTCAATGACTGTGACCCTGGACGAGGCCGGTACGTTGATGTCCTCAGGGTGAGTCGCAGTGCCTTCGCGGGCACCGTGGTTCTGGACTACGACGTCATCATCCACATCCAACGTACAGGTTCCTGGTTTAAGGTGCCACATGTTGGGGCGTGGGTTTCTACTCATGGAGCCCCTCAATGCGCGCCGGTCGTAGCAGAATGAGCCATGTCGGCAAGTGCATCCCGAAGTGCTCCCAAATAAGACACTCAGCACTGGCATCAAAGCGGCCTGTAATATCCCTGAACAGGAAATCCAAAAAGCTGTAGTCCTGGTCTGTTGTCTCAGGGAATTGGCTGAGTCGGGATGTAGGGGGATAGTGTCTAAGGACGTGGCGCATGGTTCGGAAGTACTGTTGAAGGTCGTAGTTACGAACATAAAACCAGCGCCAGGCCACCTGCATACCCCTAAGATATTCCCACATCTGTGTAGCCAGACAACTAGCCAGGTGATGCGGCAGGGTCTCCAGCGTGTCATGAAGCTCTTCCGATTGGAACGGTCTAAACTCCTCCAGGTGGTCAGGAAGGGCAATATCAAGTGTCCAACCTATGGACTCATCCGACGACTGAGACGACATAGGTGCAACATCAGGCTACCTCCACTTCGTGATCCCTCGAGCTGCAAGAGAACATCTACTCTGGGGGGGGAAAGCTTCGCGGGGGACCCTCAGCATGAACTGGCTGCGGAGTTTCCACTTTTTCCTTCGGTCTCAGTCCAACAGTGCGGGTGGGCATGCAAAGGTAGGGTCGTACAAGAAACTTTATGAGAAGGTTATGAACTCTTCAAGTGCAGTCTCCTGCAAAAACACCTCGCATCTGGGCCTGGCAAAAGATATCGTAGCCCTCTGATGCTATTCAGACCGACCTTGTGACTCAAGAACCAAACACGCCTAAATAATCAAGGCTGGGCCCAAAAGGACACAAAGTTAAGGCCAAGGTCAGTGCAGTGCAAAGGCAAGGAAGGAAAAACAGTCCAGCATATCGCTCGAGCAAATGAATTCTACAGTCCAGCACAGTGCCACAGCAAAAGATCAACACGTTTACCAACTGCAAGCGCTAGAAAGCCTCTCACCTCAGGGGGATATTAAGAGAACGGCCGTCGGGGCTGATCGTAATGCTGGGCTCTGCTGGAAGGGCGCTCTGTAGGCTCAGGCTTCTAGGTGGAACCGCTGCCTCATAGGGCGGCGCTGGGCCCGGGACATGGGCCGCAAAATGCGGCGGTCTGTACTGTGGTGCAGCGGTTGCCAACGGCCTCTCGCACATCTCCTTTATGGAGTGCACTTCTTCGCTCGTTGAGCCCAAGGTCTGTTTGACCTCGGCCAACTCGCTTTGCGAAAAATGCATCGCTGCTAAGAGTTCCGATGCAACATTTTCCATCTTCTGACTAAAAGCTTGATTCGTCTGATAGTCACAGTTGGTGATTTTGTCCAACGTCCGCTGTATTCCTCCCACAAGCTTTGATTCCGCAGCACCCACTCTTTGCTCAAGGCTGCTGTGGTTGTCGCGGGCAAGCTGCTGGCTCTCTTCAAAGTTACCCCTCATGTGCCCACAATCCTTGGCGAAGCTCTGTGCAAACTCCTTGTAGTGGCTGTCCTGGGTCTTCTGCATGTTGACGATGTTGGCATGCAGAGGGCCAATCTTCTCAGACATGATGCCGAGGATCTTTTCGATGGCCGCCACCCTTGTCGACAGTCCTTGGACGTCTGTCTTCACCTCTTGGATGGCCTTGTACATCACCTGGGCCGTCACTTGCGGTGCCGCGGCCGAAGCTGCTTTCGGTGCTCCAGTCGCTTTAGCAGGTGTTGCTGTCGATGTGGCTGTCGTGGGCGCAGGGGTGGTAGGAGTGGTAGCCGGCGGCGGTGTCCCCGTAGAGTCAGTTGTCGACGTGGGTGTCGCATCCGGCTTGGCCCCTTCTGAGACCCCTTTTGCCGCTGTTTTGTCGGGCTCCACGGTCTTGGTGACTTCCTTCGGGCCAAAGCTTTGCGGCTGAGTAGTGGGCGACTTCGGGACCTGCTGAGAGTCGTCCGTCTTGGCCGTAGCTTCCGCAGCAGCGCCTGGGTCCTTAGGTGCCTCCTTTCCGCCCCATCGGGACGGTCTCACTGGCTCCGCCTCCTGCTGCTCTTGCTTTGGCTTTTCAGGCTCTGTAGATTCACTCGGCACCACGGGCGTGGTGGTGGGTGCTCGCACTGAGCCCGGGGTACTCGGTGTGAAGAGCCACTTCGCAAAGAGCATCACCAGCATAGTCCCGAGAATAGTCCAGACTTGATCAGGAACCGCATTCAACAGCACAAGCGTTGTGCCCCATGTGCCTGCTGCTTGACCAGTTCCTTGGAACGGAGCCGGAGGGCCAGGAGGGGCCTCGCTAGCTCGCACCTGGGGCCACGTGTTGTTCCCTGGATTCGCCAACTCGGATTCTGGGAGAACCATGGCTTGCGAGGGCGAGGCAGTACTAATCTGCGATCTTAGTTTGTGCACAAACTTTGCTGCCATGATGAGGGGTTTTTCAGCTCGCAAAACTTGGCTCTCTCTCGCTCTCTCGCATCCAAATAGGAAACGGGCTGAACTCTTCCAAGCTCCAAAGTTTCACAACTCCCGGCTTCACTCTGAGTGTCAGGCCTCGAGGGTGCAATTAACGGACCGCCCCGCCCCCCCCCCTTTCCCGAATCAAAGGAAAGGGAACTTACAAGCACGACTCACAAAGCTGTTACATTCTGGTTGGGGCGGTCACGTAGTACCTGGCTGACATGAAGTCCTGGGTCCTTATCAGGAAGAGGTAACCTTCTGGGAAAGGTCCAAAGGTGTTTGTCAGCGATTCCTGGATCCAGGGCGGCTGTTTCTTGGGTTGGAGATGGCAGTACTGCAGGATATCACACGAGACTTCTTTTCTTTCTAAAGCCTGAA
>CAJNJA010007647.1:0-15986 GCA_905231915.1 Symbiodinium necroappetens
GGCTCTTAGGACTTTGTCTGTTGGGGCTATATGAACTATAATAAGTAGGCTAAAAGTTTAACCTTTGGGGGGGTTCAGAAGTCAGCCAAGCGAAATGGAAGCAAATAATTGGGTCACCCAGCCCGTCGTTGTCAGCAGCATAGTTATTGCCGCCCTCTGCCCCATGCTGCGATGCATCGTAACTTTTGGCTCTGCAGGCCATCTGCCGCAAGGGTGCCCTCAAAGGTCCAGCGGCCGCTGCCGTGCACGTGCCGCCCGACACTCGAACTGCCTGAGGAGCTCTTGCTGATATTCGATCTCTGACCCGCTCACCTTTACATCGCAACTTGCGCAGCTGAAGCCAAATTTGCTTTGATGCATGCTGCTGCAGCATGTCACAGGTGATAAAGACCAACCAATACCAACCAAACAGGGCGCTAGTGTTGGGTCACATACGTTATTGTCGCAAAGTTGTGCCGCCGGTTTGATTTTGTGAGTGTGCTTCATCACACTTTCAATTCACTTTCAATGCTATCCCAACCGAGTTCAAGGGTCACGGTCAGCGGCCTTTGCCGCCGAGAGCCATGTTGCAGCATGCGCGGGCGCCGGATGCCATGCAGGAGAGGCATATGCTCGGACCGCAGACCCTTTATGCAAGGGACCAGGTGCAGCCGACGCCTTGGATGCAGCAGCAGTTCCAAACTCAACAGGCTCGGCAGCACCAGTTGCCACAGCCCTCTCAACCACGGCAGGCGATGCCGATAACCCCACAGGTGCCTCCAGCATTTCCGCAAGCTTGGCAGCCGCAGCAGGGACAGCAGATGCCAGGATACCAAGCGCAGCAGCAACATCCATATGCTGCGTACCATGCCCAGCATCCCCAAGCGCAGCAGGCGAGGGATGAGTACTATTCTCGACCTGGCCAAGCACCCATCAGACTGCCAGCGCTCGACCCTGACCCCGACCCGGCTTATCTCCGCGAGTTTGCTCTAAAGGCTGCCATGATGGACGGAGCCATGACGGGTTTCGGCACAACCGGCGCAGGGTCATCTCCCTCGTGCTCCCCCTATGCATCTCCTTCACACCACGACTGCGATGACACGGCCATGGACCCGCAGCATGAATAGTCAAGAGTGTTTCTATGTTTCAACTTCGTTCCAGTTGCACCAAGTCTTCCGCGGACTCTCCTGATCCATACAGTTAAAGCATATGGCTCTGTCACACATACTCCTGCCCGACATTGGCCAAGGACGAGCGACAGCTTGCCCTAGCCATCCAAAATCCCAGGCCGCGCTCCAGTTTGCTAATCTCAGATTGGTCCAAGCCTGCTCATTGGTGAGCTCTGCGTTGAAAAACTCAGGCATGCTGCGATCAGGGCCCTTTTGAGCATGCAGAGAGGTGAGGCACACATCATCCACAAGACCATCTCCTGTCAGGATCACTGAGCACTTGGCGGCTGGCCTCTTTCGTCGCATGGACAAGAGTTGTCCATGGCCCAGGTATGAGGGCTTTGGAGATCAGCAGGGGGTGCGACGTCAGAGCATCTTTCCGCATGTGGTCCAGGGTATAGCTCCAGGGTTAGGTCCATCACTTGCACTGCTCAGATCTCGGCGGCGTCTGGAAAGCAAGCCTCGCGAAGACCGCTAAGGCGATGGGCGGCTCAGCTATCATGAACTGCTGAGATTCCTTCCCATCCTCTACCAGGACTCGGGCTGGATTGAGAAAGTTTCACGAAGGCAGCTTAAGGGCCGTTGATGTAATTTACCAGTAGATCGCACGAGTAACACACAAAAACCATGACGATGCATTGCCAAAGTCGGCGCCGTTATCAACCGCAGGAGCTGGGCTTGTCCTTAGTAAAAGACACAACGACGCATCAAAAGCTGGTACCTGGGCAGATCTTCATTCTGAGCTTCTGTTCTTGCTGGGTGTTGTGGGGTCTTCACATCTTCGAGTCTTCGGAATTACCCAAAGTGCAGCGCTTCGAGGCAGCAAGGCATTCGCAGTCCTTATGTCAAAGCTGAGGATGTGCAGTGTGGGCTGATCGGGGGTTTCGATTTTTACGGCCGTCTCCGCGAGTTGAGAAGGCTAAGTCCGCTTCAAGTTGTGTAAACATTGAATGCTCCCGCACAGGGGCGTTCCTGTTTCTCGGCGCTGTTCCTCTTTATGTGGGTTGTGTAACGAGATCATGGTTTGAAGGAGGAGGGGAGATGCGTAAATCAAGTCTCGGAAGCAAGACCCTGTCCTTCCTCACCGGCTGTTGTTGCTGAGCTGACAACAATTATTGGGCGCCCCGGCCCCACACCTTACGAGCCCGACCTGTAACGTTTTAAAGGTAGGAGTACAGAAGCTTGACAGGTCACAACAAGTCCGGAAACCAGGCTCAGGGCCCAACATGCGCCCTGAACTCAAACTCAAACAACCTGACCGGGCCCGGCGTCGGCCGGTGTCAGCTGTCCTAGCTCGACTCCGCCCAGTATGATACTCGCCTCCGCACAGCATAGGTGCGCAATCGTATGCGAAAGTTCGATCACGACGGCGACGGATGCCTCGACCAAGCAGAGTTCCTGCAGCTGTACAGGCCTGCCTGACACAGACAAAGATCGAGAGGCCGAGAGAAGTCTTTGCAATTGCTTAAAAGTTACAGTAGGCATCTGAAGCTTTGGCTGAAGGCTCCCTTCCCTCCCTTCAAAACGCCCTTGCTGCAGGTGGACCTTGCATCGGAAGTACGAGGAGTCCCGGAAGAAGTTGGTTTCGGCTCCATGCATGGGCTTTACTGCTTTGGGCCCGGGCTCAGCTGTTACGGTTTGCCTCTTGACATTCCACTTTCAGACAGAGGCATTGAGAATTTTTGGTGAAGGACTGTTCTGGCTGAGCTGGGCATCAAGACATTGTTTTCAGATACCTTAGATAAGATGTCTTGCTTTCTAGTCCTGCCTCTTGCCACACCGGAAAGCTGCAGCTTAGGACTTAAAGCCTCCGAAGTTCGCACGCAGTGGCTTGCTGCGTGGGGCAAAGCCTGGAGCCCCTCGGAGGCTTTAATCTTAGCCCAGCCATCTCATCTAGCTTCATGTCCTCGACTTACATTGCTCAGGTCCCGGCACAGTTTTACCACTTCGGTGCCATGCTAGGCTCGCTGGCATTGCTGCAGTCTGTGCAAGGTACTAGTCGCGAGCCAAACTCCTGTACTGGTTGGATCGCTCACATGGCCTGTGCTAGGACAGGGCAGCTTTGGCATTGTGCACAGATGCTTGGATGTCGAATGAGATGGACGCCCACCTGCCAGTGTTAGGAGTAATTAGAAGGCATCCGGAACGGGTTTGCGTGTGGATGTTAAGCCGCAGTGCTGTGCCGAGTGTAACCGATGCCCGAGGTGTGACTCAGAAGGCCACTGGCATCAAAAGAGCAAGAAGCTTACTCAAAAAATTGTACACACGCATCTCTCCTTCGCCTGTAAATCTTGTCTAGATTGCGTCCTGCTGTACAGGTAATGAAGACGGTAAACAAGATGAAGCTGCAAGAGAGCAACACACCAATCGCTTGCCTGGATCAAGAGATCCAGCTCCTTGCCATGCTGGACCACCCCCGGATCCTCCGACTCTACGCCGCTCGGCGGCATAGCATTCATAGCTAGGCCCGGGGAGGCGCCGAACAGCTCTGAGTCTCCGCTTGGAGGAGTGGTACGCAGACTCCGAGAACGTCTACATTATCACCGATGTCTGTGAGGGAGGGGAGCTTTTCGACCTGGTCAAGGCCGCTGGAGGTTGCAAGCGTCGGCGGGCATTGAGTCTACACGAGTTTATCCAAGATTTGCTGTGCCGCCACTTGGTGCAGGCCAGCATCGATCAGAAGCAGCCCATCCCGGAGGCAGGGGGAGGTGACCAGCTCAAGCCATACAGTATAAGGAATTAGTAGGAGCCGTTCTCCAGCTTTGGAGAGTTTGCACGTTCAGCCTGCCTTGCAATGTGGTTGCCAGTTGGCAATGTTGCCATCTTTTCTTCTTTGCTATGGCAGGAATGGGTGCGCCGCATTTTCCTTCAGGCAACATGCACTTCAGATGCATGTTTTCATTGCTGGCTTGGTGGGCCGTGTGCACTTGGACAGCATGCTACCTACTCGCGTGAGGGGTTTCATGGCAGGCAACGGAGGCCATAAGCTACTGCCATGAGAAGGGTGTGATGCACAAGGAGCCTTTGCTGAAAGCAAGTTCCCTTCCTGCCGCAAGTTCACCCCTTGCGGAAAAACCTACTGCTCCGCAACTCTTGGTGCGTTCGGCAGGATCTGAAGTTCGAGAACCTTCTCCTGCAGCAGCTTGATGATCCAAGTCGATGTTTCTGCTTGCTTTAGCTCAGAAAACTTCAAGACGGTTGGTGGAGAGACGGGGAGTGCCCAGGAAAAGCGTCTCCAGCACATCCCGCGCCTTGGCCAATTGCGGGTCCAAGAGATTTCGGCAATTTGCAATGGCCGGCACTCGAAAGTGGAGAAGCAAGGACTGGAGGACGTAAACATTGTGGTCATTGATGTGGGCCTTGCCGAGCCCCTTGGCAAAAGATCGAAGCAGACATGCCCATGCCCTGAAGTGCATGCTGATCTCGCAATCGGTACGTCGCCTGCAAAGACCTTGATCTGCTGCAGCTTTTGAGTGGCACTTGCCCAGCACTTGGGGCCAGGTTATGGAAGGCCTGTTTCTAAATCTAGCTACTGTTTGATATCTGTCTGGCTGCCTGCCTGCTCGTGCGACCCGTATCAGAAGAAACCATGCTGGCGACCATTGGCCACACGCTTCCGATTTGTCACGTGGCTCAAGCTCGCCGTGCAAAGCACCAGACCTCGTGTCGAAGCCAAACTCCCGTCCGTTTCAAGGTAGACTCAGACAACAATGGGAAACTGCCAGGGCACGCAGACGGTTGAGGCCAAGAATGAGGTGCAGGTTGCCGAGAAGCACCCCTCGATGGCCAAGTTGGACAGTCGCGCTATTCAGAAATTCGGATGGAAGCCGGACATGCCTGACCACCGTGACCTCCACGTTACTTTCGATACGGTGGAGGCACCAAGCTCGATCAAGAAGAAGGCAGAGGGTACCAAGGAGATCGTGGACTTGCGTCCGCAGAACGGCGGCTTCCCCATCTTCAACCAGGGACACTTGGGCAGCTGCACAGCGAATGCCTTGGCGGCTGCCTTCCACTTCACCCTGCACAAGATGACGGTGGAGAACGACAAGGACTTCGCCGACTTCACCCCCAGCCGCCTCTTCATCTACTACAACGAGCGCCTGGTGGAGGGAAGCGTGGGTCAGGATGCCGGTGCCATGATCCGCGACGGCATCAAGGTCATGTCCAAGATGGGCGTGTGTTCCGAGAAGGTTTGGAAGTATGACGACGGCCCCGACTTTTTCAAGCAAGAGCCAGATCGCAAGGCATATGAGGCCGCCCAGAAGTGCCGTGTTATCGGATACGCCCGTGTCGCACAGGACTTGAGCCAGATGAAGATGTGCATCAAGAACGGCTATCCCTTTGTGTTCGGCTTTACAGTCCTCTCCAGCTTCCAGACTGCGGAGGTTGCCAGGATCGAGGGCCTGTCGTTTGCACGTGTTGGTTTGCCTTTGTTTTCTGAGGGGGCAGGGGGGCCAGGGGTGATGCTTATCTGCACAGAACGAACGAGTAAGCATGACCATTCACACGCAGAATGAAGGAACGAACGACAGGAGGAGAACAGGCTAGCAGAGACAGAAAGAATGAACTAAAGAGAGATGCGAAGCACAACAACAAAGGCAACGCCAGAAGATGAGCGGAAACGACGACAAAGGGCAAACGACAGGATGACAAAACCAAACAGCAGAAAAGGACCGGCGAGACAGAAAGAGCGCAAGCGAGGAGACGATGACCACGAAGTCGATGACGACGACTACTACTGCTACTGCTATTGCTACTCCTCCTCTACCTGCTCCTGCTCCTCCTCTTCCTCCTCTTGCTCGTTACTGGTAGCAGTAGTACTACTCCTGCTGCTGCTGCGACAACGACTACCTCTCCTGCTACTCCTCCTCCCCCTCCTCCTCTTACTACTAGTTACTAGCAGTAGTACTACTACTCCTCCTGCTGCTGCCACTACTGAATACTGCTACTGCTGTTGCCACTGCTGCTAACACTGACACCCTATTCACCCTGACAGAAAAAGCACGGTTCACACCACAGGCTGAAACGTTACCTCTGAGCCCCAGGACCGGCAAGATGGTGATGCCCCAGGCAAACGACCAGCAGCTGGGTGGCCATGCCGTGACGGCGGTGGGCTATGACGATTTCAAGGAATGCTTCATTGTCCGCAATTCTTGGGGAGAAGGCTGGGGTGACAAGGGCTACTTCTACATGCCCTACCAATACATCAGCCACCCCATGCTCGCCCAAGATTTCTGGGCCATCAATTGGGTGGAGGGCTTCAAAAACACCAAGGTAGCATCAATCCGGGCCCCACCGGCACCAGACATGAACGTTCAGTCCCGCACCATTCAGAAATTCGGATGGAGGCCGGACATGCCGGACCACCGTGACCTCCATGTTAAGTTCGATATGGTGGAGGCACCAAGCTCGATCAAGAAGAAGGCAGAGGGTACCAAGGAGACCGTGGACTTGCGTCCGCAGAACGGCGGCTTCCCCATTTTCAACCAGGGACACTTGGGCAGCTGCACAGCGAATGCCTTGGCGGCTGCCTTCCACTTCACCCTGCACAAGATGACGGTGGAGAACGACAAGGACTTCGCCGACTTCACCCCCAGCCGCCTCTTCATCTACTACAACGAGCGCCTGGTGGAGGGAAGCGTGGGTCAGGATGCCGGTGCCATGATCCGCGACGGCATCAAGGTCATGTCCAAGGTGGGTGTGTGCCCTGAGACCGTCTGGAAGTATGATGATGGCCCATCCTTCTTCAAGCAGCAGCCGGACAAGCAAGCCTACGAGGTCGCTCACAAGTGCCGTGTGATGGGCTACGCCCGTGTTGCGCAGGACTTGAGCCAGTTCAAGGCATGCCTGAAGAATGGCTACCCTTTTGTCTTCGGCTTTGCCGTCCTGTCCAGCTTCCAGACTGCGGAGGTTGCTCGTACCGGCAAGATGGTGATGCCCCAGCCAACCGACCAGCAGCTGGGTGGCCATGCCGTGTGCGCTGTGGGCTACGACGACTTTATGCAGTGCTTCATCGTCCGCAACTCTTGGGGAGAAGGCTGGGGCGACAAGGGCTACTTCTACATGCCCTACGAGTACATGTGCCACCCCGCGCTTGCCTCCGACTTCTGGGCCATCAACTGGGTGGAGGGCTTCAAGAATGCTGCCGCGAAGCCCGCCCCGAAGTGAAAGATGACATGAAACGTATGTCATGGCTCGTGTTCCTCGTTCTGTCCACGCATCCAGTAACGAGCTGTCCAGCACGGGATGAGGGATCACAGCCCAGCTTAATTCGCAGTATGCAGTATCCTGTGACATCCTATGACTCGACCGTGCTCTTGGCACGTTTTAGTTGTATCACTGATTGACCTTGCTTTTGAAGCGCGAGAGGCGAACGATGTCTTCGTCAACAAATTGGGATGCATGCGTGGGCGCGTGATATCCAGTCCTGTATTGCACCGCCAGCCGATTGACCGCTGAGGCTCTTCGGCCCCTCCCACGGGAAGGACGCCGTGCTGCGTTTTTGATGACAAGCCGAATTTATGGCAACAGGGTTGCGCAATGCTAAGTCAAACGGGTCAACTCAATCAAGTGTATTTGGATCTCGAAGCTCTGAACCATCACCTGGTCTGTCTGTGTTGTGTGTGTGCGCGCGCTGAAGAGCCCGCCTCCCATGACACATCCAAAACACGAGCAATCCCTTACTAAAGGCTTGTTCAATATCTGACCGATACCTGACTTCTGAAGCATCACACTTCGAAAGCCAGAGTCCCTGATTCTGCTTATGATTACACTAGTTACACCTCTGCTTGTGTCACCAACTTGACATTCCTGCAGTGCTAGATGTATGAAGATTCTTGAGCCGTCCTAGCCGGGAGAGTCCAGGGTGCCGGCAAGCTTCAAAGTGCACTGAAAGGACCTTATGTGAGGGGATTTCATGACAGGAAACATGGCCAGGCCAGGCGCACAGCCCAGAGAAGCCCGGCCTCGCAGGGCATGCGGTCCAGCGCTCGCAGCGGAACCCTGACGACCATCGCCCCCGAGGTCCTCCAAGGTGCCAGCTTGAACACAGCAAGAGTTTGAGAATGTCCAGAAAGGAAGCTGTGAAAGGTTTCTGCAGGATGGTTTTCTAAAGTCTGGAGGACCGGGGCCACTTTTCGGAGTTCCCTGTCGAACGTGCTGTGCAGGAATCATCTGCATTCAACCGGCTCAGGCATTTAGGTTTTTAGTTTTTGGGCTACAGGCCTAAGAGTTTCGGAGGGAAGAGACACAGACGCACACTCGAACTCCAGGCGTAAAGACAACACGGGCTTTTGTACATGCTTTCGGGCGCAGTTATCTCGGTTTGGAGACGCATGATCTTCTTAGAAGCTCAGTGAAGCGAGTTGTTTGTCTTCACGAAGCGTTCCGTTTCCTGTGATCATAATTTAAATGCAACTTTTCGCGGACTAAAGGGGCAGGATGTTGAATAGGTTGTCAGGGACGCACCCCTGGGTTGGCATTCCAGGTAACGGAGGTACTAATTCGGCTCAACTACTACCTTACTACCCGTCCTGCCGTTTCAAGGTGACTTCTGCTACAAGTGTGACGTTTGGAGCTTGGGCTGCATGCTCTTTGCTGCCACTTGGCTGGGGAAGTGCCGACACTCTCGATCTGGGTTGCTAGCAGACGTCCCACAATAGCTTTTTGATGTTGGAGTTTGACAGTGTCACTAAGCAGAGGTGTTTAACCCGCAGCCATCATACATACCTGGCCCAGTATCTTGGCTGCAGCAGTATTTCATTTGGCCTTGAGGGTGATGGTGAGAGGGGCGGGTTTTCTTTATTGATGACAGGGGAATCAGGGCCACTGCAAAGTATCACTTGGCGAAGGACTCGTTGCAAATTAAGCCGAAGCGGGCCGCCCCTGGGCTATGCTCCGAGGATGGCAATCCGATACTTTGCCCTTATCCCTTCCATCCGCAGCCGACTGAGAGCCTCGGTGCAAGCGCAGGTCCTTCAAGCAAGCTTCGCTTCGTGAAACCTTGCTTTTGAGTAGGGGGCGCATGGCTCATAAGTTGATAAGTCTTTATAATTTTGGCCCGAACTGAAAGAATTCCATAAGGCATGCACGGAATGCTCAATGCACACTTCGAGGCGCTTGCCGACGTGGGGATTTGTAGGAGCCCCGGGCACGTTTCATTGGCATGAAGCCCGACATGGCTCGCCCACTGAAACATGCAACACGCCGACGCCCATGCTTCTCCCGGCCGCTATCGTTTCACGGTGGCAGATACCGAGGAGGGACCGGCTGGGCTTGGACGTGGCTTAGCTGGCAGTCTGAGTCTTTCTGCATCTTTCTGCACTTCCTGGTTCCGTGAGTTGACCTCATCTCACCCCAAAATTTAGATGCACCCGGACTACACATGCTACCAGCACCTGAGCTGGCCGCGCGTGCGAGCGAAATATGTGCTTGATGATCCATGAACGGTGGTGACAGGTGCTTATGCAGCAGCAGCGAAAGGGTCCTGATCTGCGGCGTTTGACTGCCGGCCACGCTCTCAAGGACCTAGTGGGTAGAATGCTGCTTGGCCTTGTTCTGTGAATGACGGGTGCCGGGTGACGGCCGTAGACACATATAGCCAGGCTGGAGCCACAGTCGCGCATAATCTCAGGCATGAGCTGCACTGCGGATTACAGGTTATGAATTCGTCATGCGTAGGGTCCAGTAGGGTTATTGGCAAAGATCAGCACCTACAGCCGCTGCTATACATGTCGCAGTTACACACCCCTGATCTTCCAAGAGGCTTCTCGGAGTCTTGCAGCCGAGAACGTCTTTGGTCAATTCTGGAACTGAGAGAGATGCTGTTGCGCTGAGTTGTTTAAAGTTTAAAGGCTTGATTGCTGCGGCTGAGGCAGTGGAGTGAGTTGCTCACCAACGCAGACGTAACGATTAACCCCTCAATACTTTCAGCTTTCATGGAGACTCCAGAAACTCCAGGCTCTGCTTTGAGGAGGAGCAGCGGCCGTCCGCCAAGGCCCTGGCTCGGGACGTTGTGACAGGGATAGGATCGGAGAGGCAGCAGGGCGGAGCACAGAAAGGAGGAAGATTCCAGGGTACGTTAGGGCTTAGGGCACTGCTCAAAGCCATGGCTTGGTCGATGTTTGCTTCATGCGCCCGAACGATTCCCAATGCCTCCAAACACTTCAGCATGTACAGAGGCTTCCTGTGGAAAGGGCGAACGTGCCTGTGTTTCGCCTGCGTGTATGCTCCAACTTCGGGTGGAGGAATGCTTGCGCTCGTCCTGGCTGGGATCGGGAGGCAGCATCCGTTCTGAGTTCCATGACCGGTCGGGTTGCATGTCAGCGATTGTCGCAGCAATTAAACAGGGTTTGCCTGTCATGAGTCATCGCATGTAAGCACGGCAGTGTAGTGGCCTACAGGCAACACGCCGCTCGAGAACCAGGCCCAGTCGAAGCAGGCCGAACAGACACGGGCAGCTTGTTGTGACGCAGCACCAAGCAGCCTCAATTGCCTGATGTCTGGCAGGAGAGTCTGAAGATCATGATCTCGCCAGTCATCGAGCCACAGCTCGCAGGAATAGCATGCATACCACGTGGAACAGGCATGGTAAGATACGTGCATGCGATTCTTGAGCCCAGCTGAGCCCAGGACCACGACCGGGAGCATAGGACATGGTGGCGGGCTGTGGCCGTCCAGGCGGCAATTTGTTTGCCGACGATGTTGACGAAGCTACTAAAATGCATGCATCCCCCTGAAATGACAGGGGATGAAGCCGCAGCAGCCGCGAAGAAACAAGTGTGTTGGTCCTGAGAAGGCCGCCGCGCAGCTACCAGGTGGCGTCCTCGAGTCTTTGGCGAAGCTGTTCCGGGAGGCCTGTCGATGTCAAAGAAAGTTCAGCTGTGGACGGAGCATGTCATGTGGGCTTCATCAGCTTTTTTAGAAAGAAGTCGGCAGGTTTGAGCAAGTTCTATCATTTTCACCGGTTTACCCTTTAGAGACTCATTTGAAGTGGCTGCGTGAACTCGTAGACTTGTTCATGTTGCGAATTTGATCTTTGACTTTTCTGGCGAAGGCGCACGAGGGCCAAACGGATGGAGCCATCGAGAAGCACGCCCTTGTACAGATGCTCCGGAGACTGAAGGCTTGCATCTTGCGAACATTTTGCTGGAGCTTTTGCAGACTGACACGACGTTGTCTATGCTAGGTCATGCTGCCTTCCATTCCCTGATAAACAAACATACGAGGATCAAGAAATCAAGCGCCATGGGATCAGCAAGAAATTGCAAAAAGGATAAGCTCAAACAACAACCCCCGGTTCTCATGGCACATGTCAAACCGTCTCTTCTCAGCAAGGCGCCAGACACCGCAAACATCAGTTCGCGGTGCTGGTGCAAGAGACCAAAGCATTATTTTCATCCTTTCCGCTCTCCCTCACACTCTTTTTCCCACGTCTGCCGGAATGGAGATTTGCCTGAGGTTTTCATATTTACCAGCACTATTTGTTTCTTGACTCGTACGCCGAAGTCAGCGACGGTGTCTAGGAATCTTGCTTGCCGTGTCATTGGCAAGGTTAGCCCTGAGCTCGCCCAGAGTGCTGCAGACATGGCAGACTTTGATGGCGATGCTGGGGTGCAATGATGGAAACTCTTGTTGTTACATTCCGCATGACATTTCAATGCGAGGTCGCGTAGAACTCAGAATTACTATGCTCTGTGTAGCTGCTCGGGTTTGTTGGACCAAGTTGCTCCCAGGATGGTCTCATCGAGTTCAGCGAGTTCGTTGCTACCTGCTTGCCCTCCGCACGTGAGCTGTTTGCAGTGTCCTTGTACCTCGGACGATGTGGGCGATATGGCTGGAGTCAGAGAGACAGTTGATTGTGTCGTGCGTTTGGGTGCAATTGACTGCACAAAGCTGCCACAGCCTGCTGTGAGTCGCCATCCGCTTAGGCAGATGGCATTCCACAGCTTTGACACAAATTCCGACGGTACGCTCGATCGAGACTTGGCTGAGCTGTCGGAGTTCGCCTGAGACTGCTTGTGGCGCATCGCGGTGAAGGATGCAGCGGTTGTTGGCGGTGCTGCGTTGCCCTTTCGAACCGCAAGACTTGCGAAGCCTTTGCTGGGATAGCCTTTGGAATGAGTGTGACGAAGTCCAGGAACCGAAATCGCGCAGCTCCTCCAGAGCGGGCAGATCGAGGAAAACCATCTGCCCAAGACAAAGACTGTGCAGGCGGGTGTGCGCATGCACGGAGGTTGTAATCATCAATTCTGCCTCATCATGCGCCGGATGTTGAGATGATCAATCGTTGCACCCTGATTGGCTTCGGGGGTCATGCAGGTGATCCTGAGCATGCCAAAAAAGCCCCAGCCGACTGGGCAGGAGATGGTGGAAGAGTTGGACCTCGATCATAACGGCGTGATCTCGTTCAGCGAGTTCCAGCACTACTTCATGAACGCTGCTTGCATCTGCAGCGATCTTTTGCTCCCGTCGAGGCTGATTTCATCGGGAGATGTTCCCTCGCCGGGCACAATGCTGCCTTCCATGTTATGACTCGACTTTCCCGAGATGCCCCTCTAAGGTTGATGCCGGACATGCTTGATGCCCAGCAGCAGCAGCAGCAGCAAGATTGTGGCTTCGGCCCAGGGCAGTGCGATTCTTCAGCATAGCTGTTCCAGTTAAACTCAATTTTAAAGGCACATCTGCAAGAGTCCGTCTCAGATTTGAACTTGTAGCACATGAGCATGTGGAGCCGGCTAAGCTGCCCTACTGCTCGTCCACCGAAATGTGAATCATGAAAAATGCTAGCGTAGCTTCCCTGAGAAGATCCGATCAGCTGTGCTTCCACCTAGGCCTCGGCGTACTTTGAGCAATGTGAGGGCTCCTTGTGCACACGCGAAGGGGAAGCTGAAAGTACAGCTGCGTTGGAAATTTCCAGGGGCCTCTTTTAGTAGTCGGCAGATCCATCGACCCAGGACTGCGGAGGAATCCTGCCGTGAGCCATGCAGATAAGAACAAGGGGGACCATGCACATTCCAGCTTACCATCAGGGAACCGAACCGAAGACTTCTGAAGAGCTCCTCCTTGCTGTGTCATGGCTTAAACTTGACCGAAAAGACCCTTGTTTGTTGGCCCTTCATCTGGTGCGATCGCCCCCTTCAAGTCAGCTATTCCGAGGTATCGCAATTCGCGGCTGACGATGCTCTTGAGAGACGCTTGAGCTGGAGTAGTTATGTTGTTGAGTTTCTGGAGTCTGGCCGATGAAGCTTGAGAAGACTTCGTGCAAGCGAGCTGAGGACTCTCTTGGCGGAGACTCGAAGACGCTGATGTCCTGCCCTCGGTAGTTTCGTCTCAGAGGCGGAAAGATTTGGTGCTGCAAGCTGCGGGTTCACGGCCTCCATAGTATTTCTGGTTGTTCACTGCAAGGCCTGTCCCCGAATAACGTTTCCTGCTCAGACCAACAACAACCACCTGCACTTGCTTGCACGAGCTGCAGCCGGGGGCAGCGCATGTATAAAAGCATGGTTGTATGGTGATTGTGTAGAAACAGTCATGAATCCGCCTGTTGTTGGCAGGTTTGTGAATGTGTCGCCACTGCAGGACCCAGCCGCACATGTGTCAATCACTGTGGATGTGTCAAAAATGTGGCTTTTGTTCACCAGCCACGTGGGGCAGCCCCATGCTCCCTGCAGTCGTTGCCGTCATGCCATTCCCGGCCAGCTTTGTTAGCACCCCGTGGTGTTTGAAGGACTTCTGCTTAGTTTCTTCACCAAGTCCGACGGACTGATTTCCGTCTTTCGACAGTAACGAATAGGAATACTGAATATACTACATGTAATATATACTGCCTCTCACATTGGATGCTCGGTTTGTTTTGGGGGATCTTTTCGGAAGGGTGGCGGCTCGTTCGCGAAGGGTTGACGCGTCAAGCTCTTTCGTTGTGCAGTGCTGGACAAGACCGGACCCCCTCCCTTCCTGCGAGTCAGAATGAGCCTTGTCATGAGCTGATGTGATTGAAAGTGTTCCAGGAGCATTTGGGCGAAACCCTCTCGTCCTTGCGGTTTGCATCAAAGGCGCTGCAAAGACGGCTTGATATATTCTCTGGAGTCTAGAGCTGCACCATGTGCGCATAATGCTGATCTTGGTTTCAGCTCACATCACGTGTTATCGTGTATACTGTAGCTGTCGCACAATGGTCTTCCGCTCCGGCCCGCAGTGCCTTTAGTAGGTCCACGCCTGCAGTGTGGGCGTGGCCAAACGTCACGTTTCAGAGATCACGGAGGCAAGGCGCTGCGGAATGTGTCGCGTGACAGACAAGCAGGGAGTGTTGTGAAGTCCCGTGCCGACCTGTGACGAGCGCTTCGGCATAGATTATTAAGGATATCAGTCGTGCAAAACTTCAAAGGGTTTTTCGCATCTGCTTCACATGCCGTCGGACGGGCCAGTGCCGCTGCCTCTGAGCACAGAGCGAAGCACCAATCCGTGAGAGTTCCTGCAATGGGGGCACCTCCCTTAAACACGCCTCACCTCCTTGCACCTTGTGCCATGCTGTACTGCATCCTGACAGGTGAGAAGCTGAGGTGTCTGTGTCTGACCGAGCCATGCCCAAAGCCCATAATTCATGAGACCGGGAGACATGGCCCGGCCTCCAAGCATGGAGCCGCTGCCTGACGGGTTCGATTTAGACTGGCTAGACTGACTAGACTCTAGACTCCTGCTGACTAGAGGTGGTTCTGGTGTCTTCTGTGACAACCACGAGTTTCATCGCAATTTGGCAGGTTTTTGCTAGCTGCAGCGGCTCAGACTGTTGTCGTTTTTTGTTGGGAAACTCGCGGCGAAGAGCGGCATCCACGTGTTCGACCAAAACATGCTCGAATGCACTCGAGGTTCCCGTGCAATTCGCAGTTGCGGTTTTGAATTTGATCGCCTTTGTCCAGTGCAGTGCGCAGCATATTTCCGTATGACGTGAAAGGCCAGTCAGTAGGCATACTTTCTCGAAGGTGAGGTCAAGGCTCGTGAATGGTTCGATGCTTCAAGTTTTCGTTCCTTGATCGTGATGCTGGTGTGACTTATTAATGCAGTCGCCCGTATGATTGCTTGTGGAGAAAAGCAGCGTATGCACCTTCGGCCGGGAACCCTGAACGCTACGCTTAACCCTACATTTTGCGGGCCCTGCATTGCATTGTCTTGCATTAGCCCATAAGGGTCGAACGATGAGTAACGGCATCCCCATATGCTCCCGAATACATTTATAATATCATACACCCCAAGGCACTGTTCGAATTATGAAGGCCCCAAAATTGGACAGCAGACTCCTTGAATGAGCGTCCTTGTTGGATCCATGCTCTGTTCTGGTCCAAACAACACCAAGCGCAAGGCATTTGGGCAGATGACAGCGGCTCAGGGCAGTTCCTTCAGTTGGAGCACGATCTGGAGGTTCGGTGGACGACTGCCGCTTTGTGCTTGGTAATTATGGCTGGATCTCTTGCCGATGTCTTACTCATGAGCTTAATTAGTCCGCCTTCTGAGTTGGGCGTTCAGTTACACGTCAGAATTCTGCTGCCAGGTGACGCTCCATTGTGCGGCCCTAAAGGGGATGTTCTTTGGGGCTTGAACCTACCGCAACCACATCGCAAAAGGTGCACGAACACGTTTCGCCACTGAATTAAGGCTCCGGCCTGTGCAAGAGCTTCCAGGCGCACTTTCACATGGAAGCCGCGCTCTTTGTAGCAAGACAGGAAACAGCTTCAGTGCCGCGTGCACCCAATTTGGGTTAGGTCTTTTTGTGGCTTTGCCACGGTGGAGTCCAGGTGCCGGCGTTTTCTGGCGACTTGCCGCTGAGTCAGCAGAAGGCCC
>CAJNJA010007648.1:0-15986 GCA_905231915.1 Symbiodinium necroappetens
ATATCTCTCTCTCTCTCTCTCATATATATCCTATATATATATATAGAGAGAGAGAGAGAGAGAGAGAGAGAGAGAGAGAGAGGTCAATTGGCCCTTACTGCAAGGGTCTTCGCAACAAGCAGAGGCTTCTAGGGCATGTTGCGTACGTTATGCGGAAGTGCGATCATCCACTAGGTGAAGGCGTCGGAAAGCGATCTTGCAAGCCTGTCCTAGTAAAATCCTCTGACACTACTGCAACCATGCAACAAGACAATACCGAAACCACGTCGATCGCGCAACGAATTGCCGAACATGTAAGAGTCGAGCGTTGCAAAGTACTTCGAAAGCAACATGATCACACAAGAATGTAGCAGTCGTCTGCAGTACAAACGAACTGCCGGGTACACCAACGCAATACGACACTGCAACACCACAATACAAAACACACCACTGACTTGCAGCCGTGCGGTGTCAGCAGATGCATGGTACAACGGAAGAGGCCAAGGCCTTCTTCCAGCAAATCGCCGAGGCTGACGCAGAGGGGCACGGCCTTGGGTCAAGAGGCGGGTCAGTTCGTCCTAGCCTGGGCAGGCTACGGAACCTAGCACAAGCGTGCAGTGGAGCTGCAGTAATGATGCCTGCCCCGTTATCATGAAAGATTTGCATCAAAGACGAGAGTCGATCATTTCTGCAACCTCTCCAACACTGGAAGCATCTGAAACCAAATAACTAGACTTGTCATGAATGCTGATAAACTGTTACAAACAGACTTATGACTTATGACACATGAACACGAGTGGCTTGTGCTTCCTGGTACCTCGCCCCATCGCTGAACCTTTGGAGTGACTGGGCTTCCTGCGACCCATCGGGACAGCAAAGAGACCCCGAACAGTGAAGGTTCCTCGGATTGACGAGCAGTTGGTTCTGATTTCGTTCGAAGACTCATCTGCTCTAGCAGTACTGCCGTGTAGGGTCGCTTTGGCTGCAGAGTGTTCAAGGATCCGGGAGGGTCCTAGTCCAGCAAGCTCCAACTACTAAGAACCAGTTAAGTATTTCGCTGCATGCTGCATGTCGTTACGCTTCCTGTCGTGCTGATGGCATTATGGCATGCAAAAAGATCAGAATCAGTCTGCTGACCAGCCAAGTTGGGCCAGCCGAGCGCCGAGGGCTGGGCGAGTTGGGACACGGCACTGACTCGCCCACCTCGGGTGTGTGAGTGTCGCACACGCAGACGACAAGTCTTGATCAAAGGTGGCTACACTCAAACACAAAGAGAACGTGATCTACTGGCAAGCCTCGCAGAACTCTGGCAGCTTCAAGTGCTTCGGAGCATGAAGCCCTGGCGCAATTCCGATGGTCTCTCTGCCGCAGCTTTCAAAGTGGCACAACTGACAAGACAGAATGGAAGGGCCAAGTACTAATACTAGTATCCTGTGTGAATCTTAATGATTCCTTTGTCGCCTAACCGATAACCAATGCACGAATAACAGTCGTGATAGTGGTAGTAGCACTAGCAACACTGATCATGTTAAGAACCCAGGAGTAGTACCTGGTTAAATCTGCACCAACGCTCCTGAATCAGAACGCTCCTCGAAGCCCTGGCGATGCAGAGAGAAGAGATTCCACGTAAAGCCCGAGAGTTCACTCAGAAGATCCCAAGCCGATATGAGCAAAGGGCATCCCGTCCTGTGCAGTCATGCGCTTTGGGCTTCTGGCACCTCGACATTTTCTCGGAGGAGTTGGGTGAACCAAGAGCGTGTAACACTCGTACGATGATGTACGAGTTAGAGCAGGCGCAGGACGACGAGTGGTAGAAACACTCATAGCCCCAAGCAATTGTTGTTCAACGCGAGTGCGTTCCAAGATCCTGGGCCAAGTGTTCGAGCATGCACCCGTCAGTAGCCCCCGATAGCGAAAACGAGTCCTACTGTAAAAAATGAACATACAATTACAGTCAAAAGCACTGCGATCAACAAACAGCAGCAACAACAACAACCAGACTCACTCAAGATGACAATCGATGCCAATGCTAATGCTGACCAAATGACCGTGCTTTGAATAGAACGTTCACGTCACATTGGGAGCACGTGGAAGCTGGGGTTAGTGAGACGAGAACACTTTTCAACGGTCATAACTTATAACCCCACGCCAACACACCCATGCTGAAGATCAAACCCAAGACTTGACAACTCTGATCTGAAACTAAGGATTCGGAACCCTGAAATCTCAGGCTCCATTCCCCTTCTCTTGTTGCCGCGGGGCTTTGAGCCAGAGTTGGGTGCCGAGGGGCACAGCCTGAGTGAACAGGCCGGCAATCAAAATTGAAAATGGGCTTAGCAACGATTGCAGCGATTGCATTCCGCATGATTTAAGCAACGGAAGATTGCAAGATCTCATCGCACTGCTACTGAAGCACCACTCTGCTAAACGAGACATGATATTTCGCAGCTACTAAACGAACACGGTTCTCGTGATTCGAACGGCTGTCGAGTAGCACTCGCAGCCGCCACCGTCGTCGACGGCAGTAGAGCAGATGCAGCAGCAGCAGCAGCATCACCAGCAGCAGCAGCAGCAGACTACTCGAACGGCCAGGCAGTGCACCTGGTATGTGTACGGCAATCTCATGTTCTTATTCTGTCCCAGTCCCAATTTAGTTCTGCTGTAACTTTTCCTGCCCCTTCTACTATGCTCCATGACTCACCCAAAAAGGGGATCAATTCAAGGTGCCCACAAGAAGAGTCCGAGGCACTGAACTTGCCTCAAGGTGTTTAACTTAAGCGTGAGGTTTCCCTCTGCTGGATGTCTCATGTCTTGGTGACGGGCGAGCCATCGGGGCAGCACTGGCTTTCTTTGCAGAAGTCCCTGAGTGCATGACCGAGTGCAAGTGCGGAAGGAAGTCTATGTAGGACCATCAGCGGCTAAGTAGAGTTCGAGATCCCGGAGGCCCCAACCACCACGGTACGCTGCAAACTGAATGCGGTGTCACGGCAGTGGGTAAGTGGAAGGCAGGCCCCCTGATCCATTCCACGCTGGCTGCACCGACAACCCTGTCTCTGCCTAGTGCTGCTGTCTCGACGGTGGAACATCAGTGTAACATCAGTCAAGAACAGCCTAAAACACAAGTCCAAGAAGGAAACGGCAGGCAAGATGTTCATCACTTCATTGCCGAGCTGCTCCGAGTTGGGGCATTGCACAGTGCTTCCAGGCTTGCATTGGCCCTGCATCGAGAAGGAAGAAGCTACTGGCAACGGCTACTCTCCCTGCATCGTGAGGACATGTGAGGACTACAGGACTCTCTTCGACTCGTGCTAGCAACACACTCGACAAAGCCAGAGCTTCGAACGAGCCTTCGGTTGTTCCTTCTCCTCCTCTGGTTCCTTTTCCTCGGCCTGAAGGCGATAACTGGCGACGAAACACTGGTACGAAGGCGCCGCAAGCTGCATGACGAGGTCCACATATTGTTGTCGGGTAGATTCGGCGAGATACTACTAGCATCAGTGAACCTCGTGTCAGAGTGAGTCGAGCTGTGCACGGGGGGATGTCGAGCCGTTGCCAAATCAGTGTGATTCAGACATTCGGTTGTTCGCTTCCAGGGGGATGGCATCTGATTGCATAGCTCTCCATGGCAGTACCGCACGGCAGGAGTGATGCTACTAGTATGCGACTCCTGGTCATCAACGAAGGAGAAACTCAGCGCATGGCTGGATTGTCGCCATCCGTGCCCCTGGCATGAGCAAAGGCAAACAGAGAAATGAGCAACACACTCTGTGGGCTCCAAGATCTCACAAGACTGTTGTCAGTTCTGCCGCTGCATAACAAGGTCGTAGTTTCGGCCGTGCTCAGAAACCGGTGGACCATGTCGGGAGCAGCTGCCAACGGCATCGCAGGATGTGCGACTGTGCATATCACCGTGCACTGCACAACCAGCTGCAGCATTACGATTTATGCTGCATGCTGCTGCGCAAGATTCTGTTCTCTTATAGGAATGCGGAGCTGGGGCGTGGCCTGCACGCCACCTTTTTCGGGTGCTTGCAGATCTTGTTGGAGTAGTATGGAGCTGAAGGGCACAACCTCAAGACTCAGTTGAAAAGCTTGGAGTTACGAAGCAAGCAATGGCGGCAGCCGACGGTTTCGCTCAGTCATCGGACAATCAAACGAAATCCGATAGATCTTGCCAGGAGCCCTGCGACTGGTCTGGGCAGCACTCGTCGCCGAGGCAGTATGAATTCCTTGGCACCAGGATGCTCATGTCATACATACTAAATCTAGGTCCTGACATGTGGATAAATAGATTCCAGCACGGCGGACCCCTCAGCCAGTGTTGGGCTAAAGCTTACCGTCAGTCTCGTAGTGGAGATGTGTATGTCGTGCCACGAAAAGCGCTGCAAGCACAAGCCGCTGCAGTAGCCCTTTTCCTTTTCACAGCTGTCGGACTTCGACCCGCAGCTGCAAGCATGCACTGAGCCGAGCCGTCTTCATCTTCCGGGACTGCCCGCTAATCGACCGTCGTGAATTCGCAGCTCTCACTTCAGGCGAACGAGCCCTGAGCTGGTCCTCGCAGTTCTTTGAGCTTCTTCCGGCAAAGCTCTCCGTCGGCGTTGCGCCATTGGCCTGATTCCTCCAAGATCGGCAGATCCCAGACCGCACGTTCCATGTCATTCCTGATGCTTGGATCGGCCCTACGCTCCAGCAGCAAGGAGCAGAGAGCCCAATTCCTTCCGTTCACTGCCCAGTGCAAGGGAGTGCCCCCAGCTCGTGCGCGAGCATGGATAGAGGACTGTGCCTCGTCAATCAGCCTGGAGGCGACCTCTATCGCAACGGGAGGATCAACGGAACCCCAGTGAAACGCCACAGCGTGCAGGCCAGTTTCACAGCCATCTTGGAAAATGTCCCGGGCTCCAGCTGCAAGCAGGGCATCGAAAATGCCAGCATGGTCTTTGTGCTCGTTCCGAAGCCTCTTGCCGTCGAGTTTCTTGGGCTTGTCCAGTTGTAGATGCCATTTCTTCAGGCAGAGCAATAAAGCCGTTAGATCCCCCTCTGTCAAAACATTCGCATCTGCACGGGCTTGCAGAAGAGCTTCAACACAATCCAGGTGGCCTGCAGCCGCTGCCAAATGAAGAGGTCTCAGTCGTCCAAGTGGCTTACCCATCTGGGACTGCCCGAGCTGTCGCAGAATGACATGTTGATGCTGCACTGCTTTTGGGTCAGCATGGATGACCTTCTCGAGCTCCGATGGCCGCCAGCCTTCAGGAGTAGCCTCGTCAGGCGAGGTTCCGTTCAGAAGCAGGAGCCGCACACAGTCTGCATGGCCAGCAGAGGCGGCCAAGTGAAGAGGAGTCAAAGCCCAGGCTTCCGCGGACTGGGCGCTCCCAGAGCTCTTCAGCAACGTGGCCAAAGAGCTGCAGGCCCCTTCAAAGCTGGCGTGGTGATGAGCAGTCCATTCTTCGCAATCCCGAGCCGTGACATCTGCCCGTGCCACCAGCAAGAACTCCAAAGCTTCTCGCGAGCATCCAGCACTTGCTGCGACAGCCAGCACCGGTGTCCGTCGGGCTGCGCTTACCGTCGGCCTGCCGCCCAAGTAGTGGCTTGCATAGTCGAAGGCATCATAACCGAGGTGGCCGATGAGCTCGGGATGCAAGTGGAGCATGAAGCCTTAGTTATCTAAATTACGTACAGCAAACAAAGAGGGTTGTCAACCCTGTCAAACCCTGGCTCCCATGCAGCCGTGATGTTTCCGGATGGTTTCGTGACGATGTTCCCTTTATTTCCGGCTGCAGACAGGCCATCGCCGAGAAGCGGAGCACCGGAACAGCGTTGGCCCTCGCCGCTGCGCAGAAGAAAGCGCTCAGTGCTTCGGGGTGTGGATCCTCGAGCTGCCGCGCCTGTCTAGCAGCCGAGGAGTATTCTGCTGATAATGCCTGCTTCACATGGTTGTTTGGGTGCTTGGGGATGGTTGTCTAGTGGTCGCTCGTGACGGAACAACGACGTCAGTCCCGTTCAGCAATATCAGCAATGTCAGCGACCCAGCTAGGTTTTTGGAAAGCGTTTAGGCAACTTGCAACGCTGCAAGCAAAAAGCTGGTCTGAACCCTAAAGCCCGAATTCGTCAAGCCCCAACCCTCTGAACCCTCAGCTACCGTAACACCGCCACGCCCTGGCTCAGTGTGTAGTTCGAGGAAATACCCGCAGGCTCATGGATTGCTGATCTGTTGATGAGACGGCTGGACAAAAAAGGAGCCTCATGGACTCATGGTGCTTGGAAGCCGCGCCACTCTACAATACTGCCAGGTGTTCGGGAAATTGCGGTGTATTCCAACATATTCCAACATGCGATAATTAACGGTGACAATGCTGTGATCAATCTCGTGAGAAGGAGAAGCCGGGTCTGAAGCACCTCAAGGCCATTGAGGGCGGCCAAAGCACAAAGCTCCTGGCGCAAGCTGAGTGGCGGGAGATTCTGACTTTCACCGGAAATTCCGTGCAGACAGTTTCTGAAGGTTCAAGCCAAGTCCTTGCTTGCACCACTTGCACATGGGCTCCGACTTTCCTCGGGTGGCAGGACTCGCATTGGCAACATGATGTCTCCACGACACAAAGCCCAATTACGTGAAATATCGCAACGCCGAACACAATGAATCCACTACCCCCGTGCGAAGCCCTACAGTTCCTGCATCTTGATGCAAAATCCAAGAACAAACATGTTTGCATCTCGGCATTCCAGTATGTCTAGCTGCATTGCCGTGTGCAGACACGAACTTCAACCTCCCCCCCCCCCCCCCCCCCACCCCTCTGCCACTCCAATGACAAGATGCTAGGATCTTTGCAAAGCCCTCGGCAGTGAGAATGCGAGAAGCCTGGTGCATGTCCTCATAAGCTTTTTTTGCGAGCAAGGCAATGCAAGATAACGCTGAAATGGCCCGAAGATCAGGGACCTTCCTATTCTGACTTCGGGCCGTCGTCCTGTGGAAGATCTTTGCCTCTCCGGAAATCCTGTCAGGAGCGATGCGTTTTTGCAGCAGATTGCAACAAGCCCCGGAAGACCAATGCAACAATCACAGCAGAGCATGCTTCATCGTGTGCTTAATCAATCCATCATTATGCAGTGATCTCGAACGACTTCAGAACAAAGATGCTCAACTCCCCGACGAAGCATTGCGGTTGTGAAGAGGATTTAAGTCGCAGATGCTAAAGAAGATTCGGCCAGCAATGGACAGCAAATGAAGAGATGACAACCCCTTCGAGGTTTATCTTGATGTGTGTGTGTGCGCGCGATTGTGTATCGGCAATACCTGTGTTGTTGTTGCACTTTGGCTCTACATGGGTAGCATTGTCGAATTGCCTGAGACTCGACTCAAGCTCGAGTGCTGCAACCGCGTCCTGGCACCGGTGGCACAGGATGGGACGCAGCACCTCGTGACGTGGCAACCGGAGAGAGTCCAAGCGGCTGCATGCAAATGCGTGATGCACAACTTCGAACATGGCAATGAGAGTTTGCACATCCATGGCAAATACAGAATGCACATGATTGCAGTTTTGGCACGTGCCGAGCCAAGTTCTGGCCTCAATTGCTGCGATCAGGGCTCCGGCAGGATCATTGCGTCGCTGTGATGCATTACATGCACTGCTGAAGATTGCATGCGAACATGGCAGGATAAATAAACGGTTAAGGTACTCCTACACGACTAAGTCCTTGCAGTTCCCGTTTTTGATGCTTCCCTCATCACCACACACGCAACTGTTGCTGCTACTGCTACCATTACCACTACCACCACTACTACCACTACTACCACTACTACTACCACCACTACTACCACCACTACTACCACTACTACTCCACTACTACTACCACTACCACTACCACTACCACTACCACTACCACTACCACTACCACTACCACTACCACTACCACTACCACGACCACTACGACTACTACTACTACTGCTGCTGCTGCTGCTGCTACTACTACTACTACTACTACTATCTAGTATTGGTATTACTAGCCTACAGTGCCCTCTAGCCCAAGCTTCAAAAGCCCCTACGCTTTACGCTTGCGAGACAAGTGACCATCACCCCGCTGAATCCAGGGTCGCTGGAGCTGGCTGACAACACCCTTCGCGGCATTTCCCGTCCGACGGCGCACCTGGTCGCAGGCGAGCCTCGGACCGACCCCGCGTTTGAGCCCAGGTGCACGTGCTGCTGAACATCTGCTACACCCCCATACCTCGTCCCTCGCCCCCCCGAAACTCCAGGTCAGTCAGGGAGCTGAAGGATCTCATCGAGCATTGCACCCCGGGACTCTTTCAGGACAGATGCCAGCTGAAACCCCAGATTGTCTTCGCACCTGTCCTCGATGCAAGTCCCTCGGTCACCTGCCCAAACTACGTAAAAGTTGCCGGCCATATCCACGCTGGAGCCCGAGGTAACTTTGGCCTTGGGGGCCTGAGCCATGTGAGCCTCAGCCGGTGACGCGCGGAAGGTTTTGTCTTCGGAGTTCTCGCGGCAGCAGTCTGGCAAGGCCACGACGCCGACTTTCGGCACACTGGTGAGGATGCGTTCTAGCACAGCTCGAAGTGGGAACCCCCCAGAAGCGTCGTTTGGCATTCGCATCATGAGATCTCCTGCTACTTCTGCCCCGTGGCCTGCGAAGTAGAAGACCACGAGGTGCTCTTGCTCCGGTTGCGACTGCAGCTCGCAGACGAGCGTCGAAACTTGCTCTTCAAACACCGTACCGTCTGCGTCTTCACTGAGACGCACTTTGAAGCCTGCACGCAGAAGAGCATGCTGCAGCTTGCGTCCGGTCGGTACGGCATTGCTCAAGTCGCCCTGAGCTTCATCCTGCTTGTAGCTGTTGCAAACAAGCAAGGCGTGGCGCAGTGCGAAGATACCTTCGCAATGCAGTGCGGGGCGTGGAGGCCCTGGCGCCCCAGAGCCCCCACCGCCCCCACCCTCAGCCTCGTCAACCTCAGGTAAAACTCGGGCAGCTCCAGTCCCCAACTGCTCCATACTCTGTGGCCTGATCTCGGCAGGGAGGTAGCCCTCTGTGGCAGCGGTCGATGCAGAAGAGCCGGAGCTTTGCTTGCGCTGGATCGGGAGAGGTGGGCCTGGCAACCGGTTGCGCATGGCTGCTTCCTATTCCCGAAGCAGCCTGCAAACTAGAGCTGGATGCAATTGCCTACTATCACTCTAGGTCTCTACGAGCTCTTGGCTTTCTCCGAGTGATCCGGCCGTCATGGCCAGGCCTGCAGAAAACGCAGATCTGCTGTCGAAGTTGCGGATTTCACGAGCCTCAGCCAAAATGTCTTCAGACGTTTCACATCTGGGCATGGGCCACGCAATCCTCGGCGCTGCGGACAAGTTGCCACGGCATGCTTCTCTTTGCGGAGTGCCTCGTCGGCATCATGACATCACGGTGTTGATCGAAGTTCGAAACTCTGCGGCAAAGCATCAGAGCATCTGACGTAGTCACAAGCAGGAACTGAAGGAAACTGCAGACTCTCGGATTCATCGGAGCCTCCTCTTCTGCCGTCATTCCACTTTCAGCAGAACGGATGGTGGGGTCTGCCCGTGCTTCCAAGAGCCGCCTGGGACTGCAACAGACTGAGTGAGGCTTCACACCTCCTTGAAGCCGCCCATGTCCTAGACTCCCCGGTCGGGAAGCTTCGCCTGGCAATTATGTCGCGCCCGGTATGCGCCGCCATGTGCAAAGCAGTCCTCACGACGCATCACAGATCTCACAGACGAAGGGTTTGTCGGCAAACGATCCTGCCACCAAGGCCGTGAGCATTTGGATCTGCGCGTGCCTCGAGCAAAGCCTGGCAGGTGTGGTGCTCGGCTTCCCAGAGCCACAGCTCTGTGCGTTCATCCCTTCGTCCCGCAATGTGCCTGGGCCATACTCCAGTTGTTATGGCCAACGGCTTGATGTAGAGGGCAGTCGCCATTCCTGGCAGCCAGAATTCAGGAGCATCCCCAAGGTTTGCTCTACGTACTGAACGTGCCAAACTCAGGAACTGCAAACCCAGCGGTGACTGCGCACCATGGGATCCCCGCAACTTCGTCCTCAAGAGCCCTGAAGCAAACCCGCTATGCATGAGGCTCACATTCGGCCCTTGCCGAGGCTCTCTGCCACGACGGTCGGATCTGCCCGTGCCTTCAGCCTGAACCATCCCATGAAGAAAACCGGATTTCGTTTATGTGAGGCTGAGGCTTCAGGGCAGAAAGTCCTCAAGAACGACTCAAGGCTTTTGGGATAGGCTGCCATGACTATTTGGAGCTGCGTCACAGAGTGCGCACCAGGTCTGTGAGCTCTTCCTTGTCATCCTGCCCGCTCAGCAAGCACTGAGGTGCAAAGCCGTGGCTGGAGAGGCTCATTCAATAAACTCTTTGTTCTCTCTTGCCTTCATGTAGGATGGGAGCCTGGTCGCGCAGTCGAGCACAGAACGCTCCTTGCCATTCCTTGCCGATGGACGTCGCACATGCTTAGGTCGCGTTTAGAGACCTTGTCTGCCTCGGCCCCTTCCCACACTAGCATATTGATCCGTGGAGTTCGAATCGGCGGGCTTAGCAGTCCAGGCGCTTCACGTTGCAGTCTGCCCGTGCTTCAAGCAGGACCTCACGTGTTAGAAGACTGGAAGTGCTTGAGACGCGATTGTAATGGAAACCATATCGATAAGTACCATAAATCAACATCATATCGCCTTCTGTATGACGGTGTGACAATGGTGTTGCTCTGATGGCTGGGGACGCTAACGGGCAAGGTGACGGAACTGGGGGTGCCAGTGCAGCGCTTTCGGCAGTGCAGTGCAATAGAAGACATCAACTGCCTTAACCTTGAGCTAGGTTAGTTGCGGCCCGTGGTTGTCTGCGCTAGCCCTGTTTATTGCTCCGCACATGTCCGCACAGCCACGCACGCAAACATCTCTCGAACAAATGGGCGACTTGTTGAGTCCTGCTTGCTGCCTGCCGATAATGATATATTGTGACCGTACTGACACGGCGGCAGTCACCGTGATAAGCGACGAAAAATCAAGTTGCCCGCCCGACGACACCCCATCCCCACACCTCCAGCATTGGCAGTCGACGCCGCTGGCAGGCTAGGTGCAGAGCTGAGTGCCCTTGGTTCGTTTCCTTGGAGGCAGGTCTTTGCACATGCACTTCATGTATTCGAGTGCTGCAGCAGACCTCGATTAATTGGCACAGTCCACAGTCTGAATCTTCAGTCTCGAGAATTGGTTACCAAAGTTAATAGTCCCCCTAAAAGGCACAAGCGGAATGGGGGGGGAATCTGCCTTCGTCGGCGCCGAGGGTGCAAAGCATCTACTATACAGTTTTGTTGAACGGCAAACCGTGGGAGTGCGGAACTTCAGAAAACGTCGTAAACGTGCAGATACCCTGGATGCTCCCGAAGACTAAGCGTTCAAGATTTCGGAGTCAGTTGTAGCAAAGTCGAGTCAATACTGTGTGGCTCTGGGACCTAATAAGGACAAGCAGATCCATCACCGTCCGTCCGCAAGTAGGGCCGTCTCGCAATAAACAGCACCCTTAATTGTGCCTCTTTTTTGTCCCTCTTTTGCCTGCGGCTCTTAGAGCTTGCATCTTAGGGGCCGATTGCAAGAGCCTGTTGGCGTCGCTGTGCTGGAACATAAGCTCGACCTCGGCCAATGGATTTTCGGAAGCAAACCTCAGCATGCATAAAGGCACCTGCTGTAAGATAGATGCCTTGAAGGCATGCATGTTGGCCATGTTGAATGTCAAGGGACGGGCTGCGTTTTTCCTTGCAGCCACCCTTGCACCCCAAACTGCTTGGAGCCAAATTAGAACCATCGGATTTGCAGCCCAGAGGCCATCTTGGTGAGGCCGAGGCCTGCTGCGAGTTGAAAAGCCTCGGGCTTGAGATGATGTGGGGCTGTGGGTGGCTAAGGTTTGGATGTTACTGTTTGCTGTAGGATAATTTTCCGTCTGCCTGTCAGGAAAGTCGCCGCTGGCTGAAACTGAAGGTGTTGAATGGCCCAGTTTGACATGGGTTTAGTTGGGCTCCAGGGCTTTGCCCTTGGTGTTCGATGCTTAGGTTTAGGCTTAAGTTGAACGGATGAATGCTCGGACTTGGGGTTTGGAAGCGGTTGAGGCTTTAGGGCTTGGGCCGTGTGTTTTGGCATTCAATAGCGGCCAGTGCCGACATCCTACCTCGATGATCAGGATGCATCATACGATTGGGAGCTCGCGCGAGCCATTGTACAAGTTCGTATATAAGTGCCGGCTTTCAGTACGCACCCATCAATAACTAAGCAATAACAGAGCGAGATGATGCCAGAAAGGGCTCAAGGCTCGATGCTAGGGAGTCAGCTTAGCTTGACCCTAACTGCGGCAGTCTACTCTTTGACGGCTTCAGCCGAGCTACGTTCATGACGCTGGCCAAGATTAATTTGCGCGGCTGGACTACGAAGGACATGGCATCGAATCGATGCTCCTGGCAGAGCCGAACAACAGTGCAGTGTTGAGTGGCAGCAGCAGAGAATTGCAGGTCTGGTCTACTTGCTCCGCAGACTCCAGAAGTGTCCAATCGATTGAAGCGAATTGATCCACCTTCAACGCAGGATGGGTTGGGTGCCTGAGCGTGGCAAAGATCGCCACGTTGCCACTTGCTGTGGCAGGCTTCGCAGAAGTCGAAGTCATCGCAGTCGCGGCAGTGGTAGCGGATTCCTTGCGGAACCTGAACTTGGATGTGCCCCAGTCTTCTACTACTGCACATCCGATTCTGTCTAGAGTCTAGGTGTGCAGTGTGCGTGCATTCAGGGCTAAACGTAAATGAACTGGCGATCGTCCCTAAGGTGAACAAAAGCTAAGGCGTGCCAGAATGCCGTCACGGAACGCAGTTGCAGCCGTCGCAGACGATGCCCGCATGAACCACCGGCGTTTCAGATGGGTTGACCAAGGCACCCTTTCGGAGCAGCACCTCTCTACTTCGGCTGGTCTCTTGACATTTTTTGGACGGGGAAAGTCCCTGCGACATGTCTAGGTAGCAGGTCGAGCACACGACGTGAATTGAAGGAAGCGAGTGCGCCTGCGACTCTTCTGGCCGGGAGACGGTGCATTGGCCTCAGGTCTCAGGTGCTTTGTACTGCTTGGCTCGAAACCGTGCCACTTAATTACTTGGTCACACTTGGCACACTTCGACATAACGGCAGAGAAACTTCAAGACCGAGGATTAAAGCGTGCAAGGACATCCCAGTTCGGCCGCAGGACTGGCCACCACTCTGGCCATCTCCCCTCCAAGCTCAGAGCTTCTAGAGGCTTCATTCGTGCTGCAACGTCTCTTACTACACACTCATAAGCAACACCCGGGCACATTCCAGGCCAAACTCGCGGGCGGCGTCGTGGATCACTGACACGTGCAACCCTGTCAGACCCGGAGGATACCAGTATTCGGTCTCCTCTGCAGTCGACTCTGTAGGAAGTGCGTCCATGATGTTCGCTTGTGCCATAGCTTCACATTGGCATAGGTGGCTCTGTGCCATGGACTGTTGAACAGGCCATTACTGAAGCGAACACGGGTTTCAAGACGAGCTCAATGCGAGAATCAAACGGATGCCCTCGAATTGCATGGCAGAGCTCCTGGCTATTCATGAAGACATCAAGCTGTTGTCGTACCACGTGCATGCCTCAGTGAAGGACCACGTCCAAACTCTGGCTTCAAGTCCTGATCCAGCATAGATTCGCAGATGAACATTCGCGGATGCACCGAAGGCGCAGTCAATCCGGTCGTTCGGCAAAGCGCTCTCGGAGCTCCGGGAGGCAGGTGCCTGCGGTTCACGACGAGAACCACTCGCGGACTGAGGCTCACAGGTTTCGGGAATCTTCGGAAGGTTCTGTCTACAACTGGATAGGAGTTCAAACCGCCCACTGACTCGATGCACCCAAACTACGACTTCTACATTCATAAGACTCGCGGTCGACAATTCTTGCAAAGACTCGAGCACCTCCGCCCGTCGCACGACCACTCGGAGCTTGCTGCCCTCGCGCTCATCTTTTGCAAGCAGATCTGGGAATCTCGTCACCACCTGAGCACGGCAACATCGCAAGCTCACGGGTTTTAACGGTTTACTTTCTGTATGTGTGTCGTTGCGATCATGGCGACTGTGCAAGGATCCCTGGAGACTCCCAAAGCTGAAGACAAACACTTCACGTGGACAAGCCACGTCCCGGACTGCCCTTCGCTTGCGCTCCCCTTCTTGACAATGCTGTTCACTCCACGGGAAAGGGCACTCCTGCAAGGACGGGTCCAGGATCATCCTCTCGAGCTCTGTCTCAACCTCCTTGCTCCAGTCGGGCTTTGGCCTCGCTGATGGCTTGTGGGTCACAGTCACCTGCCGAGGGATCCGCCCCTTGCCATCCTTTCCTTTCCCCTTGCCTTTGCCACGTTTGCCCTTGCCCTTGCCCTTGGAAACTGGTACGTTCACCGTCTCCTGGTGCCAGCCCAAACTTTCTGCAACCTCATGCACCACCATCCGCTCGAACGCGTTCAGGGTGTCTGGAAACCTTGGTTGCGTTTGAAGGCTCCCCAGCCGGCTACTGCGTTTCCTGTCTCATGCAACTTATGTGATCGACATGCAGGCAGCAGGGGAACTTGTAGGATTCCCCAGGCCGGAGCGTGGAAAGCTCCTGACACAGATGCAGCTAGGCAGGCTTGCGACAGTTTCCCGAGGATGAGAAGCCTCTGGCTCCGAGGCACCAGGCTCCAGGCATGTCTCCTGGTGCACCCAGTCTTCCACCTCCTCACGGCTTCTCTTCCTCGGCATCTCTGGCTCCTAGCGCAGGAAAGCTTGAGGCGCCCTGAGGCTCCCTGGTTCAGCAGCGAGTGGCCATCCTCCTCGTCTTCACCAGACCGCCTGACCATGATTCCTCGGCCGGATGCCTCTGGCCAAGGCGGAGTGGCACCGGCACGACAAGTGATCCTTCCACGAACTGAGATATGCTGTTGCCCAAGGTCCTCTGTAGAAATTTGCTATGTCTCTTAAGTGAGCGTGCCAGACAGAAAACAGAACGGCGGCATACGGCAGCAACACCTCAAGAGAATAAGCCCTCTTGCGCTATGTTCACACACTCGACACACTTTACTACATGCTATGAGATCTTCGCGCCTTGGATGTCCAGCCAGAACCACGACGGCGCACCTCCTGCTCCGCCAATCGCTGCTACTTCTCTCTACAGGCTTTTCATGCTCGTCATCGGCAGCAGGAAGCAAACCGGTGATTCCAGACCGGAAGCATGATCTGCCATTCCCAGACCCCGCCTCATGCATCAGCTTGTGCTTGTACGACGAGAGGTTCACGCCCAAGATCACCTCTTCGCCTGTAATTGGGAGGGTAGTTTCTGAAGCAGATGTTTCATGATAAGCCTTTTTGATCCCCGAAACCCCCTTGCCTGGCTCCAGCTTTTCCAAGTCAGCGCGAAGCTCCTGCAAAATCCCACAGGCTCGCTGGGAAGTGAGACTCTGGAGCGCCATAGAGGACCTCCATGAACACGTCATCGTTCTCCGCAGGCTGCCGCCGTTCACCTTGAAGGTGAGGTCAGAGTTTCAGGTTGGCAGATCCACAAACTCCAAACTAAGCCGGCGTCTTTTAATTTGCTACGACACCGAGAAATAGCATTGTCAGCTGGGCGTAGCCATTGGCTTCATCGAAGTTTGTTGGCTGCATCCGCCTTTTACAGTCACAGAATCGTCCTTCCCTGTCATCTTCCCTGCGGTCCGGGCGATAGGATTTCTGGGACCACGGTGTCTTGGGGAACTGTTGCCCGGGTACAACTTCAGTGGGAGGTGCCCGGAACACTCCCGGAATCCCAGGCAAGTATCCCTCCGGAAGACACTTGTACGATCTTGTAATGTATAGCACGGATACAGCCTGTGCACTTGCATGTATGTATGACCATGTATGTATGTATGTATGTATGTATGTATGTATGTATGTATGTAGGCATGCATGCATGCATGCGTGCATGTATGTATGTGTGTGT
>CAJNJA010007650.1:0-15986 GCA_905231915.1 Symbiodinium necroappetens
CTCTCTCCCCTCTCTCTCCCCTCTCTCTCTGTCTGTCTTCCTGTCTCTGTCTCTGTCTCTGTCTCTGTCTCTGTCTCTGTCTCTGTCTCTGTCTCTGTCTCTCTCTCTCTCGCTGGCTTGCTTGCTTGCCTGCTTGCCTGCCTGCCTGCCTGCCTGCCTGCTGGCCTGCTTGCTTGCTTGCTTGCTAGGCATATGGAGTGGAGGGCATGCACCCTCCTCTGCTGCGCACAGCGCTATGCCCTGCGTGCGAGTCTGGATGTCAAGCTTTCACTCAGGCTTCAGGACTGTATCTGCGTTTAGGGGAAAGTGTGTCCCCGACGATAAAACAATAACTTAAGCCCCTGCTGAAGCTTGGCTCCCTTCTTTCTCTCTCTGTCTCTGTCTGTCTCTTCCTCTCTCTCTCTCTCTCTCCCTCCCTCTCTCCCTCTCTCCCTCTCTCCCTCTCTCCCCCTCTCTCCCGTTTGGGCCTCTCACTTTAAGGTTTTACGGTCTCCAGCACACTGTGAATGGCTGGGGAAGCAGTGCGACATTCGGATTGTATGGCAAGCGATGTTTTGACCGTACGACGTCACCTCTTTCCGGGGCCTCCTGTTTTTCCTACAGGTCTGCAAGGGCCGCAAGGGCGAGTTCCATTCCAGCTTGAGCCTGTAAGTTAGTGTGATGCTCGCCAGCTGTAAGCTGTGCTTGCTCGATCAGCAACAGCTGATGGCGATCCTTTAGAGACTCCTGCAGACTTCGGATCTGCAGGGGACGGCGGCGGTGAACACAGCCTCCAGGTGTCAGTCCTGGGTAGCAGACTTGGGCTGCCGTCGTCGAGGGCGCGAAATCCATTGCGCGCCTGGCGCCCACCTTCGGCCCTCCTCAGCTGCTACAAGTAGGACTCCTACAAAAAAGCTGCCTTGATTGGTCTGGCAAGTTGACGACACTGAGTAATACTGTAGTTCTGCATCTTGAGGAGAACTCCGGCTATCTCCGGGTGCACGCCAGGGTCCCAACCACTTGCTTTCATCCAGTCACCGACCCCGAGCGGAAAGTTTCAGACTCGGCTGACTGGAAGACGCGACAAATGCGCGAACGAGGTTTTGTCCTGCCTGTCCAACCACCCATTTGCATCGGGTGACGGACTCGGTTTTGGACAGTCGTTGACACTGGTGCGACGAAGCCAAAAAGTGCCGTTGCGGGGAGATCAGTTCCAGAACAGAGCCTCCATCGTGGCATGAGTACTCCAACCACTTTCAACTGTCAGAGTCCGCATGCTCAGTATGCTGAGCAGAGCATCCCAGCAGCTCAGCTGACCACAAACGAGAGAAGCTCTGAGCGGACCGACGTTCCTTGTTATAGGAGCCCCATCGACTTTGACAGAGATCCACCTGACTGTGCCCGTTGCCAAGTGTTGCCTTGTTTGAGGTAGACCTGGCAGGATTTCAGCCTGAAGATAGGGAAAGCTGCGGATAAAACTTTGACATCTTTTCACCACTCTGAGGCTCCATTGATGCATATATCTTTCGTAGACACATAGCTTTGTGATAATTGCTCTTTGCTCTTGTATCAGTTGAACCTAGAGTCAGGCTGATGCTCCTGCCAGCGCTTCCGTTCGCAAGCGTGTAGCAATCGCTCCCCCCCGGTCGCGTTAGGTGGAGAAGGGTTGGGGGGAGGTGAACAGGTTGACGACGGACACGGGACGCAGGACGTTACCTTGAAACGGAACAGGAGAAGCAAGGCGTGCGGAAGGAGATTCCATAGAGCAACTGTGCAGCCCGAGAGAGGATGCAAGGCAGGCTTCTTGGAGGCTCGGAGCATCTAAACAGCCGTCGTGATTGCACGTTGCTCAACCTGGCGCAGCATTTTGGCTTGAGAGTACGGACTACAGCTGGTGCTTGCTTCTACTCCCACAATAGCCCGCAATGCTGCGCCTGGTCGGAAGTGGCAGCAGCATGCATCTGCATGCATCATGAGTTTTGAGACTGTCACGATGTGTATCTCCTGTTCGAAACGTCCACCATGCTGTTCGAAACTTCCACCATGCTGTCAAGGAGCCTATTGCTGCTACTATCATCATTATGACGATTATTTTTGCTAGCACGCAAACACTGCCTGCCCTTTTGTAAGCCAGATAAATCCGATGCACCCGGCAAGCCCATGACGGCCGATCTCTAGTTGTCCGATCACCACATCATCCATAGCTGGGGTTGGTGGCATCCGGTTCCCAGCGCATCTCACGTCCCTTAGAGCAGCGGCAGCAGCCACAGCTGCTGCTGCTGCTGCTGCTGCTGCTGCAGCTACTGCTGCTGCTACAGCTACTGCTGCTGCCACTGCTTACCGGTATAGCTGCTGTCGCTGCTACTGTTGCTGCTACTGCTGCACCTGGAGCTCCAACCCAGGCGATTGCGTCTGAGCCGCTTTGCCACCCAAAGGGCGTGGTCAGAAGTTCGTGCCTACCGGCAACTCAGCAAGCAAACTGGTTGTCTCCGCTCGCATTCGAGCTGCAAGCAAAAGTCGAGGTACTAAAGCTACATAGAAAACGGCAGGGATAGGACCTGTCTTTTCGTGCCTTTGGATGATTCCATTCAGTTCTTGAGCAAGGTGGATGAATCATGCTACACGTGACAGTCCGATTGCTGGTGAGACTTCGAAGGAGAGTTTTTCTGTCAGATTTACATGCAAGTTTTGCATGGCAGGGCACGGTGCACCACACAGCGTATTGGGAGTTCTGTGTGGGACATTTTCGACACCCTGATTCGTGGTTCAGACTTTTCGAACATGCTTGTAACGTTCGACCCGTTCTGTTTCAATGAAGGCCGGGATTTTGTGCATACCGCATGCAGACCAGATGAATATCGCGTCCTTGTTGCATATCGTTGGCAAGCACTGAGGGTCCAATAGGATATGCAGTATGATTGCCGCATTCCGACTTGAAATGACGAGGGTCGCCGAAAGGGCGCACTGGCGCAGAGGCTTCATGTGCTCTTCATTCTGCTCACTTGTGCTGATGTTGCTATATGTTGCTCTTGCACCTGCCATTGCTCATTACCAGGCCTCCCAGAAGGCAGGCAGGATTCGAGCTGTGAAATGTCGACTACATTAAGCTCTTCGTCCCTAGCTGCTGCTGATGTCTGTATTCTGCCCAGGAATTCCCGCGACAGTTCACTGCGCCCAATCGCGGCCGGCATGACCTTGCCCATGACACAGTCGCAATTTTCGCTGTATTGTGTGGAGTTTGCAGCACCGGGCACGAGCATTGCTCATGCAGCGGTGTCGAAGATCTTTCAGGCCAGGGCATGTAAAAGAAACCAGGCATGAAGTTTTCTGATATCGAAAGCAACGACCTACAACCGTCAACCTGAAGGGAATGGAAGCTTCACTAGATATTGCAGAGTGCCCAGAAATGCAGAGACTGCGCCAAAATGCTGTGAACCCAAGCATGATTTTCGAGACACAAGATGCCGGCTGAGACCGTGGAATGGCGACCGAGCGAGGATTGCAGTGTAAGGCCTATACACTCTGCCCTAGCTCTATGCAGGCAGAGGAGGAGGTGAAGTTGGACGTTCTTTGTGAAGCCGTCAAAGATGTTGGCGAGAAGTACTGGAGCAAGATCCAATTCAAGCGCGGTGAACCATACATTTCAGCATTTGTTTGTAACCCTTAGGTTTTGGCATTGCGGCTTGTTGGTCTTAGTAGTATGGCTTTCCTGGCACATGTTTTAGTTAAGTTCGTGGATTGAGGCGAACATGGCGCAGCATCGGACGTAATGCACATCGCCTACACAGGCGGGCGGTTCTTGAAAGGCTGTTTAAGTCAAGTCTATCACTGTTCACAGGCAATAAGGCTTGAGCCCTTACACTGTTAAGGTGCATTTGTAAAAGCGCCAAGCTGGAGAAGCCTGTAGGACGGGTTTCGACCCGCCGCGAGCACGGCAGACCGTCGGAAGCTTAAAGCACCATACCTATGCCTATGCATCGTCCAGGTATGCGTCGTGAGGAAGTTCCGATCCAGATCTTTCCACAGCTTCCCGAGCCTGCTTCAATTCATCAAGCTTCCCGGCTGCTTCCCACCTTACCCGAATGCCAGCCCCCGACTAGCTCACTCGAAGCTTTTTGAGCATCTTTGTGGGGCGTTTTGTTACTTATTCTGAGTGTATGATTTTTCAAGGGGAGCTCAGCTGAGGCTGTCACGAAGGGGCAGTCGCTCAGACTCCCTTTCAAGATTTCCGAGGATGAAATGCGCTTCCTCCTGGAGTTTCACAATGCACCGTTCCTCGGCCTGGGTCAGCGCATGGCGAACCCGAATTTGAAGTCGCGTTGGAGAATGCAGGATTGAGCTGCAGCCCGATGAAGAAAATCCAGCCCGGCGGGTTGCCATCGTTCAGTACGAGAATGGCAAGGTCCCTGTGATCTGGGTTTTGTGAAGAAAACCCCACAAGACTCATGGCTGTAGCAATCCCCATGTGCGAAAGGACCCTTAATGTGCCCACGTTCAGGTGGGTTTGCATGTGCTTGCAAACCATATGCTGCTCGGCCTGTCAAAGCAGGGTTGATGGTTCAGGCTCTCCCTTGCCAGAGGCATATTCAAAGGAGCTTCGTTGTGTTGACTTCCATCATGCACATCAGCGGGTATAGTCGGTAGAGCCGACTCGTCGTAGGCACCTGTTACTTGGAGCCTTTCTGGTATCGAAGATGATTTTTTTTGGCTCCTGCAGGGCCACCCAGCCGCTGGCAACCGCACGATTGCCAAAGGTCATGGACTCTCGTTTTGATGATTCGGACTATGAGGGAAGAGGGAGGAGCAGGGATGATAAAAAAGATGAGGAGGAAGACGGCTATAACGAGAATGGGCAGGATGGGCATGATGATGAAGTTCACGAATAAGAAGATGATGATCATGGTGGGGTTGATGAGGATGATGATGACGATGATGGTGAAGGCAAGGACGAATGGAACGATGTTTAGCTTGATCTGAAGTTGCAAAGCCAAGCCTCCAGGCTGAAGCATCCAGAAGTTTCAACCTTCAGCTGCTTCAGCCTTTGCTTAATGTTCGGCCTTGCACATTGCCGGATTCAGCCGTCTTCATCTGCAAGCTTGTTGCAGGTTCATTTAGAGGCTCGAGGCATGCTTGGGTTTGCAGTTATGGTCAGATCCAACATGCCCAAAGGCTGCTTTTCTTGTGGCTACCGGCTCGAAAATTACTGAATTCGCTAAGGCTGGAGGATGGTACGAGTTTGCCGGCCGTGCTGAGACTGAGCCTTGGCAGTATGAGCGAAGCAGCATGCCAGGTTTGTCTTTGTCTACGAACTTTGGTAGACAAGCTTTGACTTCTCCATAAGCGAATGTAGCAAGATCCACTTGCAAAAAGCACTGTGGGTGGCCCCAAGAAGTTGTGCAACGAGCTCTATGTGAGCAAAGCGGGGCCTGTGCATTCACCATTCTGCTTCCGTGCAGTTCATTGATGCAGGCATTGTGTCATGCAGTTATGCATGCTTAGTTTGTTTACCCATCAACTCCGTATCTCAAGAATGACATATTCAACTTAGACTTAGACCTCCGGAAAAGTAGCATGTATTGAATGATGCCCAGCACACGGGTTGTGAGGGAAGCGAGGCCACGCGGTACAAGCTTCCTACTTCACTCAGCTTGCAGCGAGATTTGGACCCAAGGATTCAATACCAGTACAATGTGCGATTGGGCCGCACCGACTCGCTGCCGGATCGCAAGCCTCAGGAGATGGTGAGCATTTCCGTAATGCCGTCATAGGTATAATTAGTGCTTTGTTGCGGCATACTTTCGATGTGCCTCTCGAGAGCACTTCGCTTCGCTTGTAGAATTGATTTGCACCGGACTTGGATGCTGGACCGCGAATGCTGAGCTTCTTGCCCTTCTCATGTTCTGGTTTGCGTGAGCAGAGATGCCGGGTTCATTGCCCAGTCCCGTGATGCTCTTTGACAGCAGTCGCGTTATTATATTATCATTATTATTACTATTATTATTATTGTTATTATTATTGTTATTATTACTACAACTATTGTTGTCATTGTTGTTATTAGTAATCTTATCCTAGGTATCATTAGTAGTCGTAGTCGCAGTCGTAGTCGTTTTCGTATCCCGAATTCCTATGATACAGGGAACTCGAGCTCAGTCAGGAGTTGCTTCCCTATTCCGTCTTTGTTGATCATGAGCTACGATACTTGAGGTGGGGCCCGTTGGAGATCCGGGTCTGGGTGCATTCGCAGGAGCACAGTGTTTTCTGCACCCAGTAGGTGCAGGCTACATTTGAGCGGCTGGCGCACACAGATGGGAATCTGTAGGCATTCCCGAGTAGAATGTTCAGATCAAATCTAGAGTCTAGAGGTCCGAAAATGTACTGCTGTTGCCTTCGTCACTCCGTTTTGTTTCGCTGTGTTCCTGGACGATTCGCAAGGTATCAGATGTTTCGGGCAGCCTGGGTGGTCTTTCCTGTTAGGGTCCCTCTGGGCTGAGCTCTAAGGCAGGGCTGAAGCCTTGGAATAGAACTCCTGAACCCCTGAACCTCCGCACCCGAAAGACGAGAAAGCTGGCTAGGCATGTATCCGGGGGTGCGCCAAAGCCTTGGCCCTGTGCAGGTCTTCACAGTACGAGACAGACAAGAGTCTTGGCACCACTTTACTCTTCGAATCGGGCAGAGAACGTGGAAAAAAAGCTCCAACCACATGTCCTTTATCCTTAGAGAGCCCGGTCCTCGGCAACTCAAACTCTCCCCCAGCTCCAGCCTCGAGGAAATTCTGGATGGAGAAGCTGGACGGCACCTCTCCAGTAGGAACCGACCTCTTTGGTGGAGTGTACCAGGAAGGTGCCGTCCATGACCTGAAGGCGTGCAGAGAAGGGTTTCGAGTGGCTGGAATCAGAACGTAGACATAACATCAAGTTAACGTGGGATGCCTGACTTTGGTCGCTTCACGATGGCTGGTAGAGGATTGCCGTTCGGGTACAGTAGCGCAAAGAGCTGGTCGTTTTGATCCGTAGCACATGATATTGTGACTCTCTCTATAGCTTTCGCTAGCAAGGTCTACTCCGATTGCAGGAACCTTAAATCTTCGCTGAGATGGCTCGAAGCTATATTCCCACAAGCTTGGGGGTGGCTATAGGGAGCACGTCCAGGGGGCCAAAGAGGACCCAAGAGACAAATCTTGGTGCCTCGAGGCTTCCTAGCCTGCACGGGTGAGCGACCTCGGTTGGCGACCTCAACCTGCCCAGTTGTCAGAACTCCATGTCCTAAAACACGTGGTTTCACTCTAGAGCCGACCCTCCTCTTCAGTCTCACCACCACCTCCTTACCCGTGCAAAATCTTTACGAGACGGTGTCAACCCAGTCTTGGCTTGTACTGGGCTGTGTTCCGCGTGACTACTCGCGGCCTTGGGGTCTGAAAATCGGCTTGTACATAGACCTACACAAATGAGCCCAGGTCTAGAGGCCACACCGCATTACTACATGACAAGTGTGCAGGACAGCAAGAGCAAGTTCGAGGCTGAGTTTTGCAACTTGGTTGGCTCTGGTTGAGCAGGGCTCAGCAGGCTTCCATAAGGCCTGATGTCAACGACTTCAGGAGTCTTTGAGCAAGCCGGACTTATGCAGCAGTCTGTTGAGATTCAAACTAGAACTGGACTGGCGTGTCGGCACGCGAACACGCGATGCTCCAGGCACATACTCGATTCCAAGCAATGTCGACTACATGCAAATGGCCAAGAGGCTTATCTGCAACGAAGCAGCGAAGACTCCTTACACCAGATCAATCTTTCGAATGCTGCCAACCTGTGCCTGTGCTGGCCAGCACGGACTCCGCAGACGAGTGAGAAAGCAATGTTGAGGGGTAAGAAGGCGGGAGGCCAACACTGTGGGCTTGGGCCCAGAGACAGGAGGTTTTGCCAAGCCCGATCTCTGTGTCATGTTGTCCCAGAGCCATGCCCCCATGTCGGTGTCGCCCCAAGGACGTACTGTCAGGAGCGCAAGATCTCCTACTTTCAAGCCTACCTGGCGGCATACTATTGGGCCTTGCACCTCGCGACCGGGAAGAGCGACTTGATGGTCTCCACAACCTTCCACGGGCGAATGGAGCAAGACCTGAAGCGAGTCAACGGAAACTGCATCAACATTCTGCCTTTGCGCCAGGAGGTGCAATCAGCTAGTGCCAATGTTGTCGCGTCCAGGGTGCCCAGGCACTTTAGCAACTGTCCTCTGCAAGCCTGCAAGGTCTCGGGTGACATGACCTTCGACCAGCTGGTGGAGCAAGTTCGGAGCAATGTTCGAAGCTCAAAGCGACATGGCCAGTTCCCCTTCGATGAGCTTCAAGGAAAACAAGCCGTCCTCGAGTACATGCTGGCCAGCTACGACGCGTGGCTGACCTAAGGTGATTGGAGGGCTTTGAAGGGTGTTTTTTTTTTTTGAAGGCGCGCTGGGAGGCCTCTGGAGTGGGGTCTCTCCTTGCGGCGCCTTTGGACTTCTGCGAAGGCGCGTCCCCGTCGGCGGTGGCTTCCCTTTTTTCTTTCGGTGGGCGTCTGGTGGGCCCCGGGGGCCGCAGTGGTCGGGGCTCCTTCAAGGCCCGGTGCCGGCCCGCAGCAGCGGAGCGAAGGGCCGGAAGGGACCTTTTTGAAACGGAAGCCTCCAACCCCCCGCAACGTGCAGCAGAAAACGGGAAATCACCGCATTTTCAGTGCGAGTTCCGCTAAAAGCCGTCACCCACGAGTCTGCTGCCTGTTTGCCCAGTGTCTGCCACGAGTATCCACTCGTGAACGGTGAGGGTCATTGGCCATGCTGTCCAACTCACTGCTGCCCTGATTGTGGGACCCCCCTGCAAGTTGCCGCTGTTCATTTGCCTTTATAGTGTCCCAGTCCTTGTCTAATCCTCAACCTGGTCCCAGCGCCTCAGGAACTCCCCACGGACATGGTTGTCGTGGATCACGATTCGACCATCAACCCATGCACGATCCGCGTGCACCCAAGGGAGGAGGCGACGGAGGCAGGCAGTTCAGGGTTTAGGGAGTTCGGAATTTTGGAATTTGGGGGCGGTTCAGGGTTTTTCGGCTTTCAAGCGGTTTGGGCCGTCCTGGGCCTGTTAACTGACAGCAAACTTGTACTCGACGTAGTTCAGCTCTCAGGCATGAGCCGAATTTACCCTGCCGAAGAAGCCTCGCTTCATGTTCTCTTGAATGACGCACATCATGTCTGATGCCAAACCATGCAAATCCACCCGATGCCACATGAAAGAGCAACTCATGGACGGCTCCTTCGAAGAGTATGCAAATATCCTCCAAGATTCTTGTTGTGGAGTCCGCTATCTTAGCTGTCTTAGACTGACTGACTAGCTGCCGTGAGTCTTGATCACGCATCTGGGCTTGGCATCCGACATGGAGTCGTCAGCTTCCAAACGCAATGCGAGGCGCAAGTCGAAGACACGGCTTGGTGCATGCTGGAGAGAGAGCGAGAGAGCGAGAGAGCGAGAGAGAGAGAGAGAGAGTGTGTGCGTGTGAGAGAGATACCAAGCAAGAAGCGAAGCAGCACGAAAGCAAGAAGAAATAGTTCTACCAGAACTATTTGAGACCTTTTGGTACTTCTGCCATAGAGCTTGAGATGTACGGGGTAGTGCCATCATGCAATAACGAAGGTTTACTTTGCCTCATCTGATTTGGTCACAGAGACACGCAGCGCTATTTCCGAAAGCTGTTCTACTTCGCTTCTGAGACCACAAGCCTCTGGGTTCCGCAGAAGAAGTAGTTTCTCAACAGACTCCGCCTTTGAGTGCTGTTTAAGGGGGTGGTGGGTGGCAAGGACAAGCATCAGGTGCTAGATTTCGGTATTCGTAGCTCCAAGTCCTGGCTCCCGGATGTTGCGCTTCTTCGCATCACGTTTGGCATTTGGCTCAACAAAGCAACCACTACACCCACCACATCTATCGCTTGATCATCCATGGATCCGGAATAATCATCCGCTATTGGGCCATTCGATTCTCGTGCAGTGTAGGTCTTGTTTTTTTGAGCTTGTTTGGATTGCCTGCCTCATGCACGCCCACCTGCTGTTCTGTGAAACTTCAGATCTTGTACAAACTCTTTACGAGTGACCGGAATTGTCATAGCTGTCACAACCACCACCACCCAAAAAGGTCTATGTGGCGTACCAGAAGAACGTCCTCACGCAAAGCTCGGTTGATGCGTTGGTGCAGCTCTGGTTGCAGGTGCAGGGGGAAGCGCGAAGCGCCTGGTAGTGTATGGTGATTGAGTAGGGGGCGGTTGCTGTGGCTCTTCCTTATCCGGCTTGTGTCGACCGCACGCATCTAAAGGAAGTGCTACTGTTCTCGATGTTTTGCAGAGCTCGTGGCATGGGTTTGTTTTCAGACTTGCCTGGCCCACAAGCTTTCCGAGCATGGATATTTCCAGACATGCTCTTGCGGCGTTCCATCCATCATGCTCTGCTCTCAAGCATTCTTGAGACTGCATATTTCATCTTGCTGTGCTGCATCGTGTTCCAAGCTCCGAACCCCATGCTGTCCCGTTGATAGTTTCTCTGCTGATCCCCGCCGTTTCGTCACTGCGTCGACAACTGCCGAGGGGAGCCACAACAGCCAGGGGTATGTGCGGCAGAGATGTCGAATTGCCTCAGTAAGACAACAGATATTGTGTCAACTCCAAAGCCGGAAGCTAATTCAGCTTCAAGTCGTCCCGCAGGTTTTCAAGGATGCTGTCCAGAACCCGCACAAGAAATTGAGCGAGCTCGATGTTCTCGCGAAAGATCAGAAGCAGGCTCGACAAAGGGTTGCTGGTGTATGCTAGACGAAGATGTTTCTGCTGAAACTCCAAAAGCAGCAGGCCCAACGCAGCAAGAAAGCACTGGCCATGCAAATGATACATGCGCTTGCATGAAATCTCTCAACAGAGGGCTTAACAAGCCGAAGCCCGAATCCGAGAATGAGCAATGGCATCAGACAAGCTCTGCCTTGGGTCTGAGACACAGATTGTGACGTCAGGTACTGTCGAGGTTCTTCGTAACAAATGGAAAGGAGTTTGCATGGAGACGGCAGTCTTAGTATAGGCTGGAGGTGCGGTCCTGCAATTCTTGCAAGGGCGTGCCAACACATCGCACATCAGGCTATTCTCCGCAATTCTCATGGACCCGAGCTGCCTTCGATCGGCTCGCCGCGCTACGACGACCTCTTCGAGATGGGTCTGGTGGAGGAGATTGGTTGGGGTTGCGGTTCCAATGCTACCGTCTTCAGAACACGGGAAATGCAGTGTTGGTTGGGCTGAGGGATAGTTTTCAAATCTCAGTCTCATGGTAATTGCGGAGCATCTGCTGCTGACACTGTATTTTGGTAGGTGGTGATTCCGAACACTGTTGAATTGAGACTTCGGGGACTTGCGCTGCTTCTTGCTACCGGGTGGTATGGAGTCCTTGTGCCGGTGTGCTTGGAATGTCATCGTTCAACCTTGGTTCAACCTTGCCACGAGGACGGGCGGCCAAAGCCGGAAGGCAGCAAGATTGCGGTGCGCTGTGGAGCAGAGCCTTTGTGGCTTATACAAATGTCTGGGGGAGTTTCGCGTTTGGCAGTTTGCTGTTTGAGCTTTGTGGTTTCAGGCATAAGAGCTGCTTGGAGTCGGGCACCGAAGGCTGGGCCAACCTGGAGCCCGCGCCAGCCACCAAGCAACAGCACTGACAAAAAATTATAGATCCCAAGCAGGCGGCGAGAAAGGGTTGGGCTCTGTCGGCATGCTTAGGCCAAGGCCTATGGCCTATAGATGAGATTCACACAATTTCACACAGATTTACCAAAGCTCTCAGAACGGCCATCTCTTACTTTGATGCGATGCAGGCTGGAGTAAGAGCAGTGCTCTGACTTTGAGAAGTCATCGGAGCTTAATATCGCGATCACACGGAGTGATGCCTCTACCAGCAGCATTGATTTTCGGGGTCAGCTTCACAAGTCACTCCTGCACACCTTGCACCCCTGCATGAAGCCCTGCGTTTGCACTCTTACTACTAGTCCCGCCGAGGAAACGCTGACATACGCCGACTTGCGTAGCCTGTCGGACCGGATCGCGAGCCTACTCAGCAAGCACGACAGCAAGGTGGTTGCCATCCATATGCCGGAGAAGTGCCTCGCCATACACGCATGATGTGTTGAGAAGGCTTAGTGAGCCTTAGTGTGTTCATGCAGAACCCTGCGGCGCCTGGACGATGCGCCCAAGAATCCTTAACCACCCAGAGTCGATGAAAGCTGATTTGTTGCAGGACTGGCATGCCTTAGTCTTGGCTTCTCTCTACCTGCGACATAGACCTGCATATGACCTCATTCGTCTTCTTCCCGCCTTTAGATGTACAGGGCTTGCTTCGCTCGGGACGAAAGGCGTGCCTTGATGATCCCTTTGCTCTTGGGCGTGCTGAAGGCCGCGGGGGCATCTGCGTGCTTGAACCCGACATTCTTCCTAAGTCCAGCGGCAGGCGGATGCTGTCTTCATGCCCTTGGACTCGTCCCTGCCTTTGTCGCGAATGGACACGATGATGCAGAACTGTGGTGCGAGGTCGGGTTGGGCCCACTGGGTCGCCTGAAGTGTCTCTATAACGAAGCCCTTGCAAGCACGTATTCCCGGTGGCCATGTACGCATGAACATAAGATGAATTCGCTGTGCTGCCCCAGCTGTCGTTCAACCGGACTTCACATGGCAGCTTTGTCTCCAACCCTACCCGTCAGGCCACATGCTTGTTCTGTAATGGAGCCTCCTTCCGCTCCTACTGATGCTTCTTGGGTGGGTCTAGATGACTTAAGCTCAAGATGTTTCTGAGTCCCTTTGCGATGCAGTCGAAGGCTGGTGGTGACCAGCGATGAGAAGACCTTTGATGGCCTGGAGGGTGTAACCGTTCTCTCTACCAAAGAGTTGGAGGCCGATTTCCGATGTTTGCATATCCATGAAAAAGAATCCATGCCTTCACGCTTGCACTCCTTCAACCTTTGCGGTATGCATTATCATGCAGTATCAAGGGACAAGCTTCAGTGTCAGTATGCTTTCAGTGGTGTTTTCAGGAGTGGGCAGGGGTTTCGAGCGACAAGCCCAGGCTCTATGCCTAAGGATCCACGGGGCTTGGCAGGACGTGTGCCTTTGCACTGTCTCAGCGGGCACACATCCGAGCAATGACGGTTGGCCTTTGACGGTTTTCATAGACATGTAAAACAAAGACTCTCAGAACCGGCAAGGGGATCTCTCACGGTTACTCTCGAGCCGCACTTCGTGTTCCGTTGCCGTCGGGGGCTTTGGCTTATTCGTGCAAACTGCCGCTGAAAGCGCCGCAGGCCGTCGCGAAGGGGATGCAGTCAGTATCGACCTTGGCGAACAAGGGGACGTCCGAAGACCTCAGCGGCTTGCTCAAACGTTAGTAACTTGCTGATGAGGAAGGCTCTGAAAAAGATGCAGATGAAAGTGGGTCCTTGGGAATCACCATGCCGTATCTTGTTTGGCATCTTGGAGCTTGAGCTTTGTTGAAGGTTGTTGGCCGATTCTCGAACCAGGGATTTGTTGCGGACAGTTGACAGTGTTGGTACTGACTTCAGCGCGACTATGGTGGTACCAGTACTACTGCTAGGACGACGAGACGGCTACAACTACTAATTGCTACCACTGCCACTCTTACTTCGACTGCTACTGCCGCTACTGCTGCTGCTGCTACTACCAGTACTAGTAGTAGGATGAGGAGGCGTCGTAGTAATAGTAGTAGCGGTAGTAGTAGTAGTAGTAGTAGTAGTAGTCGTATTGGTAGTAGTAGTAGTAGTAGTAGTAGCAGCAGCAGCAGCAGCAGTAGTAGTAGAATAGCAGCAGCAGCAGCAGCAGCAGCAGGATTAGAAGTAGCAGCAGCATTCGCCGTCGTCGTTCTCTTTGTGGTTCTCAGTATGCAAGTAGTAGCAGTCCTAGTTGCAGAAGATGCAGTAAACGAAGAAATGATAGCAGTAGCAGTCATGGTCGTCGTCGGCGTTTTCCGTCATCGTCGGCAGCGGCAGCAGCAGCAGGAGGAGCAGTAGTAATAGTTGACTCGCCCCTGTGTCCGCAAGTGCCGGGCGACTGGCTACAATCCTTTGACGCTTCCTCGATCTATCTGTATTCGCTGAAGTTCTTGTCCATGAAGCATACCAAGTTCTTGTAATCCATTGCTACGGTCAGAGTCGCAGATGCCAGAATGCACTGTGTCCCAGTCTATGACTGCCCAGTGCTGGGCGCTGAACGAACAGTAAGGTGTAAGACGTTGTCCTCGGCTGGCGAAGTACAAATCTTGGAGAATCGTAAGGCTTGTAGGATTTCCGTGTGCAACTCCAGCCTCTCAGTAGAAGCGTCCCAGCTGAATGGTGGTGCAAGGTTCAGGGCTCTTCATCCAAACGGTCAAGAATTTGACTGTAGGGCCGTGGCTTGCCGCACAAGCGCACCGTGATGAGAACAGCGGCAGAAGCAACGCTTTTATGAACGCCCATGTGCAGTACTCCTGCAGTGCAATTTTCACGATGCGACAACAGGAAAGAAGTTGAAGCACTCTACCGATATATGGACGAGTCTAAGGCAGTACCGACTGCACAGTCGTGTCGCAATGTCCGACTGTGCAATAGTAATAGCATGGCATCATCAGCCCATACACTCGTTGAGCGACGGCCATAGAAGAGTATTCTGCACTAATGTGGACAAAAGTATGAGGCTGTCACGCCATGTGTTATGCACGACGCAGCGAGCACTATGTGGTTGCTGGTGGCCCCTATCAGTTCAAACAGAGTAGCCCGAGCCCACGCGGTATGTGGTATGGCCTGCTCATGAATGTCACCATCACAGTGGCCCACCGGCATTGACCAGAAAAGGACGGGAGTTCCAGCTCGCCATGAAGAACAGGATCAGCACCGACGAAGTATGCGACACAAACACATACAGTATTTGGGATGACTTTTCGAACCATCAGACACATAATGCTGCCGGACCATCGCACCATTCTCGAAAATTGCGAAATTGAAACGGTGGAGGTGGAAGCATCATGCTGAAACGAATACAACTAAGCCAAGACTGCAGCGGCATCGTACCGTAGCAAAAGAGAACAAGGTTTTGAGGACACGATGCAAATCAATGTAAGCGTAAGATCACGGCATCGTGGGGAACGTACTGTACGACTACGTGTTCCGAACCAGAAACAAGCCAAAACAGGCATTTCTTTCATTTAGGTGCAGCTAACAATAGAGTATCGGGATATTGCATGAGTGACGATGGAATGGAGCACTACGAGGAACAGGAATGTCTCGGAAGGTTTCCCACATTCCAAGGCTGCGGTGCAAGTCAAGGATCGTCATTCTTCGTCCAGCCAAGCCCATATTTCCTCTCCGGTGTAAGCTCGGAGCAATTGTGGTGTCGGGCTTAATTTTGGTGTGGGTTAGGCGTTAGGCCTTAATTTCGATTTCGGGGTTGAAATTTGACCCGTAGCACCGAATTCCGCACCTGAGAGTGTGCTTGAGCCTTCAACCCGAGAGCCGAAGCCACATTCGAGGCCAACTTCATGCCAAGCCCTCGACTGTAAACTGCAATTTACAGACGACAATGCATGCAGCAAGCACGGGCTAGGACTTGTCAGCCGGGCTCGCAAGTCAGGAAGGCTTGGACCAATACCAGCAAATCTTAAGACTGACTAGCTTCGAAGTCCGCCTGATCAGGAACTGCGCGTCCATGATCTTGCCAGCCTGTCACGATGCGTCTCAATACAGAAGGGTCGATCCGGGGACCAGGAACTACTCCGCGAGACATCAAGCTTGGAAAGAAACGTCACAGCTTGAGGGGGTCATGTGCCCAGACGAACGGTTCCACTCTCACACGCATCAAGGCAAAGCATGGACACTTACAACCGTTCTCATACTCGACATCATCATCATCATCTTCATCATCATCATCATCATTGTCACTATCAATGTCATTATCGTCATCGAAATTTTCACGCTGCTATTACTACTACTACTACTA